>QLSS01000400.1:13378-33260 GCA_024372645.1 Trichomalopsis sarcophagae
GTTTTTCTACTCGAATTTCTACATTATCTATACTTACAGTGTAGTTAATGTCAAATAATAAATCAAATAAGTAATTCTGATTTTTTTCAGAATTTTTGACGCAAATTTTAAAAATTTTTACGTCATATTTAAAATTTGCGCAGTGCTGCCACTACAAAATCTGAGGAAAAAAAATCGCGTCCGAGATACGGCGTTTCCGAAGCTGCGGCTCAGATACGGCGTTTCCGAAGCCTCGGCTGATATACGGCGATCCCGAAGCCACCGCCGGGATACGGCGTTCTCGAAGCCGCGGCTGAGATACGGTGATCTTCCACTCAGCCGTCGATATGCTCCACTACAGACGCTCTCTATCTCCCTTTCTTTCCTCGACACTTTTCTCTTAGCGCGCGTGCACAGTAAACATAACCTCTACATAGTAAAACTTTTGAAGTGAACATTGTGTTATTAAATTGTGTTAGTAAACAGATAGTTATTTTGATTTTTCAATTACCGAGTGTGATATTTACGTGTATATTGATAATTATATTGTTGTGTTAAATACCAGCCAGTCAACTTAAACTGTTAAATAATGATAAATATTGTACATAAAATATATATTTTACATTCAAAAGGAAATTAAATTACGTTTTACTTATTCCTGATCCATTTATAAATTATTAGATTAACAAAAAATATAACTATAAAATTATTATTGCCATCATGCGTTAAACAAGTTCTATATTTGATAGTTTCTATAAATATCATATGAAGTTATCACTTCTGTCGGGCGTCCCGTGACGCACACGTTTTTTTTAATTAACTAAGTATTAACTCATTTCCAAAATTTCTTTTGCACTTGTATGTGCTCTATATTTTTTAACGTACACGAGGTGCTCGTAAAAATTTTTGGCTAACAGTATTTATATATTTAACAGTGCAATTTTACATGTTAAACAGGAAGAAAGACAATTCGTCTTTGCAAATGTGTTTTTGTCCGCGAAAATCGATTCATGTCCGGTTATGTCCCTTGTGGTACTGTCCATGCCACGTTAGTCTGCTCGGACACGCCTGGATGTCTGAGATATCACACTTGACTTCAAGGTACGTTACGTGGATTGTCCGCGCTTTATCGTATGTCCGTCTATACTATATAAGTCCCTTGGACTGTCCGCGCTAAATATAATTTCACGTAAGTGATTTCTATAGTCAGTTAACAAATTTTCCGCCTATTATAAAAAAAATAAAAAAATAATAATAAATAAATAACTTAAATGAGTTTGATGACAAGTTACAAATTATTCGATGCAAATTGAAAGAATAGCAAGAAAAAAGAAAAATTATACATAATCATATTTAATTTAAGTTAGATACTTAATTAATTGGTGATAATTTATCTCGTCGGCAGGGTCTGCACTCGTAGGGAATTCTTTCTACATAGGTTGCCCGAGCCCAGTTCTTCTTGCATAACACGCATGATAGCCAGGTGGCTGGGTCGTCGTTCAATCCTGTGAACCAGCAGTTGCTTAGACATTCTGTACAGTCCGTGAGCAACATTAGTTTCGTCACTGTTGACTGTCGGTGCTGGATCATCTAGCGAAATCGGATGCTTGAAGTACCCATCGACAATTCTTGCCACAAGGTATGGATTCTTCCGGAAGTGCCAAAGTTTCAGCGTCTACGTCGCGCTAGATATAAACATCTCTCCTACAAGTTGGGGAGCCCTCAACAGTGAAGAAGGGGCCGTGAGATGGCTAATAGTGCTTGGCTAAACTCGAACGCGAAAGGTATACAAATGTCCCGTCCTATTAAGGACGATTCTGGGAGCTGTTGGTTGTCTTGCGACTACTAATAGGCTCCCCATTTTCGAAAGCGCAATGCTTAGCGGGCCGCCTGTCGCACTCGGCATCAGCCAAGTGCGGCAGGCGGGTCACCTTGAGCACTTTTGAAACTCACTGCAATACTGCGGGTATTTAATTGACTCAGATGCTGTTACAACTTCGAAAGCGATAAGCTCGATATTCGGCCCTTCATGCTCGGTCTCGCCGAGTGCGGCGGGTGGGTCACTTTTGGCACTTTTGAATCTCACTGTAATACTGCGGGTATTTAATTGATCCAAATGCAGTAAAAGACCTAATTAATGACTCGCCTGTCATGCTCGACCTTGGCTGGGTGTGGCGGGCGCTGTCACGTTAGGCACTTTTAAGTTTACCAAATGGCGTGAGCTTGTTCGTTTCTACTAGAGAGACTTGCGGTCGAGTGTCTGCATATAGGACCATGTGAAGGACGCAGGAGTGATAACTGCTCTAAAAATGCTTGCATAAGTCAAGCGTTGATTTAGTGGACTGACGGTCTAACTCGAAACCATAAACATACACAATCCAAGTAAGGGAATGTACAAAGGGATTTCTGGTTTTCCCAGCGTGCGAATATTCCCTGAAAAGGACTGCCAATATGATCATGCTGCGCATAAGCAGTTACATGAATGCTCACTTGAGGAGCGCGAATATCTTTCTGAGTTTACCCAGCAGGGTGTGCTACTCAAATGTGATAAACATCATCTCGAAAGTGGAAGAAGGACGAAGTCACTGTGACCGCTCGTCCCTATCCTAAAGGCTCAAGCCTCCTAATCTCTTGAAAGCAAACACCAGACATCGAACGCGGACGCTTATATTCGTATGCTGAAAGACTCAAGTACACGAATGCTTGAAGCTCCGGACCCACGGACAGTGGGGCTCCCTGGAATCACCACCTCTGTGCCTATGGAAAGCACCTAGAGCCGTCTATGTAAATAGTTGTAGATATGATAGTTATAAGCTAAGTTAAAGTTAGTTGTAATTTATTGTAATATGCACTAGTTTTTAAGGCGTCAAACCCGAGTTTGAAAGCGAAGATAAATCTTGTACATATTAACGAGCGGTAAGGCCGTAAATTCAATCAAATGTATATAGTAGAGATGCAAGGATCTTGCATAAGCCCTACGCAGGGGGCCGGACCTGGAAAATAGCATGTCCGAGTTCTTTATCGATTATTTGTAAATATTAGAGCTGTAACTCCCCACCACAGAATTGGAACTGAACTACGCAAGCTATCCTCGAAAACACCAACAAACACACGCACTCTCTTTCTCTCTCTCTTACTCTCGCTGGCCGTACTCTCTGAAAGGCACCGCACGCTCGTATCGAACGATAAATTAACAAAGTAAAGCATAAGAAAATGTAGGGTGTAGTATAAAAACCTGGGTTTTGTCTACACGTACAAGATGTATCCAACGAACGATAGTATGTCGCCGTTCTGGCAGCCAGTCGTCCTCCTGGAAAGGATGGACGCCGGCCCCAGACGAAGGCTGCTGGACACACTTAGACATGACAGACCACGAGCTCGAAAGAGACCGTGGTCAAAAAACAGATCCAACTCCACCTGAATCTGCCCCCTCGGGGAAGAGACGTACTCTAGAGAAGGATAGATAACCTACCAGAGGGTCGGCTACAAGCCTCGGCCCAATGGCGGAACTGGAAGCCCGAAACTGAAAATCCTTCAGCTGAACATGGGGCATATGAGGATCGTAACAGATGAAGTTCGGCAGGCCTTGGCGAATCAAAAGTAAGATATCGCCCTGATCCAAGAACCATACGCGTATCGAAGAAAAGTTACGGGACTTGGAGGCAGCGTAGGAGTGGTCAAAGGAGAGAAATCTGAGGAGAACGTCGGGGCCGCAGCCCTAAACGTTCCCGATGACCTGACAACCAAGAAGCTTACGAGCCTATTCACAAGTCACTGCATTTGCATACAGGTCTGTGGAGCTTTTGGAGAAGTATTCCTTGTGAGCCTCTACTTTCAGTTCAAAGATGATATTGAAGACGTGGAAAACTTTTCTTTAGAAATAGAGCGAGCGCTCCACAAAGCCTGAAACAGACTCCACAAAGTCCACAAACCAGTCTACTCCCAAGAAGTCGCAAATACTTAAGCCGTAGTCTTGGTGGGACGCAGAAATGTTGAGCCTCAGAAAAAGCATAAATAAGTTTGAAGAAGCTGCATCTCAAACGAAAGAGGTGAACAAGAAACGTCCCTCAACCAGAAGAAGAGGAATTAAAAAATGAGAAAGTCTACAAAGGGGAGTGATGAGGTCATACAAAGAAAGGATAACAGTCGCTAAAAAGCAGAACTCTAGAGACTATGTGACCCGTGAAGGCGCTGAAAACACATGGGAATACCCAGGGAAGCGCATCACCGGGAAAATACGAAGCTCTAAAGTTGTGAATACGATAGTGAGCAAAAGCGGATCGATAACGAAAGACTGGAAGGAGACATGCTTAGCACTTTTGCAAGGCTTAGTACCAGACGATGACCCTAGCATAGAAACCGAAAGCCAAAAAGAGGTAAGAATGAGGGTGGTGGAATCATTTATCCATCCGAATACCGAACCATTCACTCTGCTGGAAGTTCAAAAAGCTATATCTGCCAACAAGAATGACAAGCGTCAAGGAACATACAGGATAGAAAGCGGTCTCCATCCACACAGAGATCTAAAGGCTGTACAACGCCTGTCTTGAATATGGCGATATTCCTACCGGATGGAAAGAGGGGATGCTCATTACGTTACTGAAAGCTCCTGACAAGGATCAGGCTAACGTGAAATCGTACAGACCAATCTGTCTGTTCCGGGCGTAACCGAGGGCTACTAGGGATAAGAGCAAGTTCAGCGTATTTATTCTTTATTAATAATGTATTTTATCTATTAGTAGTATCTGGGCACCATGGAGAAGGTAAACAAAAACCGACCTTGACCCCCCACCCCCGAGCCAGTGGGAGGTCAAAATCAAGGTCACGGTTGTTTACTCTCCATGGTGCCATTTGTACTTTGGAGAGGGCACCCCCCACTCTTCCTCTTTCTATCCAAAGTGCCTCCGACTTTTCGTGACACTTTGAAGAGCGACGGGGACGGTAGAGCGACGGAGCAACTTTCCATATTGCTAGCGCTCCGGCGGTCAGCAGGTGACTGGCGAAAATTTCACCAATGCCGGAACTTCATATACACACACACGCAGAGAGAGAGAGAGAGAGAGAGAGAGAGAGAGAGAAATATATAATATTTTTAATAAAATATACTGTAAAATATTTACCTTTATTTTTTCCGGGTAGCGTTGATACTGCTGATTTTTATCACAAAGTTTTTAAGAGTTTTTTATTATTAGTCTTTATAATAAACTTATATACTAACACTAACACTAGAACTTAAGCTATGCCGATTAATTAGTTTTTAAATTATTTCGTTCCGCTGACAATGCAGCAGATCTTCACTATAATCGGGACACAGCCAAAATCCGCATGTTTCGCAATGCCACCACCACCGCTCACGCTGCACAAAGTAAAATCGCCCACACCCGTAGCAGAAGTCCCTTTTTTTTACGCGGGCGTTCCACTTGCAGTGCTGGGAGATTTAGTTGTTGCTCTTGTGTCAAACTAAGCATTTGCCGCGTTCGACGTTCCCGCACATGTTTAATTTTTCGTTCTATATTGTGCAGATTCTGCTTACGCTTCAATCGCAGTATTTTTTGTTGCACGCACCATAAACGCTTCTGGAGCCCGAGAAGACGATGCAAACGAGCTTCTCGTTTGGGGTCTCTTACGGGGTCGTACGGCAGGTCCTCGTCATCACTACTGCTACTACTACTGGCACTGCTGCTCTCGTCCATCGGGTTATCCGTATCGTCGACACTCCTCCTCACTCTCTTCTTCGCTGGCTTCTTCTTCTTCTTTCGTGCTCTCATTTTCTTCCGCCTCAGCATCCCTGAGAAAATGCACCCTTGCAGTCTCCTCCTCCTCCTCCACCTGCGCCAAAGCCTGAGCCTCGGCTTGCCGGGCAAAAATTCTTTCGGCATTCTCCGCTGAATCCTGGGCCTCACATACTCGGGCAACCTCTTCCTCGCCGACGACGCTCTCGTTGTCAACGACGACTCCTAACTCGGGAAACAGCAGCTGTGGTGACCTATGCACAGCAAACATGACGAGTGGTGCCACGTTAATGGGGCAGACGCTCGCCATTATTGCAGCCACCTTCTCGTCAGCCGCCCTGTCCTCGCAATATTGAGGCAGCATCGGGTCGTGCGTTGTTGATGGTGATGGTGGTGGCGAACCGATACGGTACCGGTAACCCCGCGCGCGTACATTGATTTCCGCGACACTTAGTACTCGCATTTTTGAAAAATAATAAATTTATACTTGATTGCTCTGAGAGAGTTGGTCAAGGACTGAAGAGGCTGCGCTGCTTTTCGTCCCCCGTAACACACTTTTTTAGTTTCATAAAGCCCTGCATTGGCACTTTTTGTCAAAACCGTGAAACAGAAGTCGCCAGTTATCATCTTCATATCTTATATTTCGACTTAGTGCATCTTAGATTTATTAAAAAGTGTGAAATGTGTGGAAACTTGGTCTCTACAATAATCAGATGACCAAAAAATATCTCGAGTTTACGTGAGAACGGTAGTTTTCGTCCACAGCCAGGATACTCAGATGAACTTTTTAAGCAAAGTGTATGAATTCGGGAGAAGTAATGTCAGCATTTTTATGTATACTCCGAGAGCTACGCAACGCACCATGTTGCGAGTCTAAAACAACAAATTTTGGAAATCGATCGATTGGTAATATCGATAAATCGGCTCGAACTATATACCATTAGGTAGGTCCCCAGAAGTACGCCCCCTACTTAGTAAACCCCCAAAATTTTGTTCGTTTTTGCGTAGCTCTCACCGTTTCCGAGATATCGATGAAAATCGATATTTGAAATAATCGATCGCCCATATCTCCGAAAATATTGGTTCGGCAGATTCATGACATCAGCACTTTTTTGTGTACATACTAAAAGCTTCGCAACGCAATAGGTTGCGAGTCGATACGACGATTATTGAAAATCGATTAATCAATCAATCGTCTATTACACCGAAACTATCAGCTCGATAATTTCACACGCTAGTTACATAAATATCACACACATGTGCGCATACAAACACGCACTTACACACACACGCACACACGCACACACACACACACACAAACAGACACACACACGCACGAACACACAGTTAAAAATATATACTTCAGGCGTTATTTTACCCTACACAAGAACGTATGGCTTAGTGACTTGAGTATACGTTGCATAGACTGCTGAATTCGGTGAGAAAGGGGTCGTGTTAATAAAAAATAAACCATCGAGTTGATATATTCTTGGAGAATTTCTTAAAAAGTGCTCATACTGTGCAGAGTTTCTCGTTTCTACGTTTTTTGATATGCTGTGTCGTGCCAAGAACTCCACTTTTTACTGCAGGTAGTTCCAATGAGGGTACTACTACTTCTGCTGCTACTACTGCTACTGCTGCTGCTGCTGCTGTTGCTGCTGCTGCTGTTGCTGTTGCTACTACTGCTGCTACTGCTGCTACTGCTGCTGCTGAGACACCGACAGAATCAATCGTCGCGAATGCTGCTGCTACCACGGCTATGGATGTCGATATATCGCAGGTTGAGCCAGCGCCATCTGAGGTGCACGCGATAACGGCGCTTGAAAAAAAACGATGACGAAGGAATTAACGAGGATTATAATGATAATGATGATGCAGAAGTCTCTGATGCATCGTCCGCATCGTCTGACTCTACTACTTCCTTCTGCTCCTCCTCAGTCGGCTCATCCACAGCTACCGAGTCGGTAGTTGACGACGTCGACGACGACGACGACGACGATGAAACATCAGGACACAGTAGCACAGAGCGCGTATCTGGTGGTACTGATGATCATGAGGATAATGATGATGATGATGAGGAATGTAAGAGCTCTCTCACATGCATATTACCACAAGAATAAAAATGTAAAGTGTGGAAATTAATAAAAAAAATATAAATTAGTATTATGGTTGCAGGAGGGCGCTGGCGTTGAACAGCCGCCGAGACAGCACATTGTTATTCATCGGGAGTTTTTACGAGATATAATCCGTTTTTCCGTTTGAATAGTCGTGAGGCGCTGATCACCATCAGGCGACCATCGCAGAATGCAGACGTCTTAGAGTGGCTAGGGCTCGCTATGCACGATCTGAGCAGGTATGTGTGCGAGACCACAACACCCGACGACTTTGTCGGTATAACAATAAACTCGGAGCAGTTTAGACAGGGCGTAGTGTGGATTACATATAGATTAGTGCGAGAACTGAGCGCAGTTGAAATGGCCGAGATAATGCAGAGTGTGACACAGAGCAACACGGACATTGAGATTGATAATACACTGTTAGTTAATGTTAATAGTGTGTCCGTGCCTCGAGGGGCTGGACGGGTCTCGCTCATTTCTGAGACCACTTTCAAACGATCTATTTTAGCCATTCAAAATACGGATAATCTCTGTCTGCCTCGATCGGTTGTTTGCGCGCATATACATGCTATCCGCAGTGACGTTCTCACGGGGTATCTGCAGAAAATGTGGGACAGAATCAGGCAATGTAATGGCAAATGGCAAAAAGAGAAGGCTATACAGCTCGTTAACAGTGCTAGAGTTGTTATACCCGAGACCGACTGTGGGATACCCAAGATAAAACTTTTCCAAGAATACTATGCGTATTTAGACGTTGCAATAGTATTCTATTCATTTGAAGGTTTTTCTCGAGGTGAAAAACCTACACACGATGGCTCGGAATATGTTCATAATGTCGGCAATACTGTTAGGTATACTCTGCTTATTACGAGAGTAGTCGACATTATCAGCCTATTTTGAACTTGGTAGCTGCGGCTGGCAGCAGGGAGTATTGCATACCTTGCAATAAAAAAGTGACAAATGAATAGAATCATAGGTGTGCGAACAAGTGTCGTAGTTGTCTGCAGAAACCACCTTGTGAACGTGACCAAACTGACAACTGGCATGTGGTGTGTCCACACTGCTATAGAATCTTTTTCAGTCAGCTGTGTCATTCGCAACATCTGAAACCAGGGTTATTTGATAAGAATCAAACAGTGTGTGCGAGTTTAAAAATTTGTACGAGGTGTTGTAGAACGATTAGAACGCCCAGCAATGATACAACCTCGCATATTTGCGATACAGTCTTTTGTAAAGTTTGTAAGCTGATGTAGCCAATCCGTCATCTTTGTTTTATGCGACTCTTAGCTGAAACGCGTTAGCAGACGGTTAGTAGTAGTAGCAGCAGCAGCAGCACGAAAAAACAGACTCTATACATATTTTACGATTTCGAGACACAGCAGTCGGAGCCGTACTGGGAGACGATAAAACACATATACACGTTGTCAATCTATGTGTAGTACAGCAGGTATGCAGTGCATGCCTGGATAACGAAAATATTTCAGAGTCGTGCAATTTTTGCGGGGTGCTAGAGCATGTGTTCAAGGATGATCCGGTTAAACAGCTAGTAGACTTAGCCTTGAATCGTAAAAAAAATTTTGCAGACGTGATCTGTATCGCGCTCAATGCTCAAGGATTCGACGCACAGTTCGTGCTGAAATATTTGGTGGGGCGCAAAGATTTCCGTGAAATGCCTTCCGTAATTCTAAACGGGTCAAAAATAATTATGATGAAGTTTGCCCACATAAAGTTTCTCGATAGTTTGAATTATTTGCATATGGCATTGAGCGCTTTACCGAAAGCTTACGGACTTGGTGGCGGTATTGAGAAGGGAACATTCCCCCACTTATTCAACAGACTGGAGAATCAGAACTATGTGGGCGAGATGCCACCCGTAGAGAGCTACTCACCCGACTCGATGGGTGTCGAGGAGCGAAAAACATTCTTATAGTTGGCCCCGACAACGACATCAGCCAGATTGATGGTCTGCTGATGTGCGAGGTGTTACTGCCGAGAAATCTTTACCATCCTATTCTACCCGTAAAAATGCATAATAAGTTCCTATTTCCATTATGTAGATCGTGTACCGATTCCATGTGTCAGGAGGACTGTAAGCACGAAGACGTGAACGCGCGCGTTTTTGTCGGTACCTGGGTGGCTGTCGAGCTTACAAAAGCCGTGGAATTCGGCTACGTAATCACTAAGGTATTTGAAATATGGTCTTATAAAACTACAAAATTCGACAATCGCTTGTGTAAAGGAGGTCTCTTTCACGAGTACATTAATAAATTCTACGCGGAAAAGACCTATGCATCGGGATACCCACTCCCACTAGAGTGTAGAAATGACGATAAGCAAACAATAGATCGCTATATTCAGAACTTTGAGCAAGAGGAGGGCATAAAACTCGACAAAAGTCGGATAAAATTCAATGCTGGTCTACGCTCCGTGGCAAAGCTATGTCTCAACTCGTTGTGGGGCAAGTTTGGGCAGCGCGAAAACATGACAAAAACCGAGATAGTAAGATACCCGCAAAGATTGTTCGAACTACTATCTAGTCCCGATAAAGTTGTAAATGCTATACTGCCGGCCAACGATAAAATCCTCTACGTTAGTTGGGCAAATAATGACGAGGATGCAGAAATTGAGCCGTCACCGCAGTGCAACGTAGTTATCGCTGCTTACACTACTGCTCTGGCTCGGCTCAAGCTTTTCTCCGAGCTCGAGCCACTGGAAGAACGCGTGCTGTACTATGACACAGATTTCATAGTTTATGTGAGTCGAGAGAACGGATGCGAGTATGAGCCGTTAACGGGGCCGTTTTTAGGACAACTCACTGACGAGTTGGCAGGTTATGGGTTAGGCACATCCATCACATCCTTTGTCTCCGGCGGACCAAAATTTTATGCCTATAAGTATAAAACACCTGACGGTTGTGAATCGTGTGTATGCAAGATCAAGGGTATAAGATTAAATGCATCAGCATCGGAAAAGATCAATTTTGAATCTGTGCGAAAACTTCTGAGTGGTGAAATACCACCGACATTTGTCTCATTTGATGCGATTAGACGTATAGCGCTGCATGATGTGGTCACACGCGCAGAATGTAAAGTCTGTGAGCCTGTCTACTCTAAACGTCGTTTTGTTGCCGACGATAAGAGTTACCCGTAAGGGTATGCAGCTCAAACAAAGGGGAGAAAAATGACGATTAAAAAGTATTAACCTAATATAATTTTTTCTATATTTAATAATAATAATAACATACCCAGTCCAGAACTAGCCGTCACTAACTGCTCGTGCGCGGAGCGCGCGCGTCACAAGCCTCCCAGAGGGGGCGAGCCTTATAACTAACCTTCGGAGGCTCGTACCGCGCGCGCTCGTGTGCACGCAAATGAGCTCCCTGAAGGGGAAGCCTGATGACTTGTCTTCGGCAAGCGCGACGACCGCTCGCGCATGCGCGCGTGGAGGGGGCCACACCGCGCCGCGCGTTCTTGGACTCCCCCGTCAGGGGTCGTTGCAGGTGCTCGGAGTGTTATAAATCTCACGTGTCGCTGAGCATTTCGTGTACATCACCTGCACCCAAATTACCGCATCATCATCATCATCATCAGCATCATCATCATGGATGTGCGTTGGAGACATCCCTGGACATGCATGATTTGCGGTCCCACCTCGTGTGGCAAGACCGGGTTTGTCGGCAATTTTCTCAAATACATCGCACAGATGAGCGATACACAATTTGAGCGTATATCACTGTACTATACAGAATGGCAGCCTGCTTATAAGGAATTTGCTGCTGGTAGTAGTATTGAATTTCACGAGGGATTACCAAAGCCGGAGGACTACAATAGAGATCCTGAACGACCAAAACTCTTGATTCTCGACGATCTGATGCGCGAGTCGACTAGTGCGAGTGTAGTTAATCTATTTGTCAAGGGCAGCCATCATTGTAATTTGAGTATTTTCTTTCTCTCCCAAAATCTCTTTCATCGGGGTCAGCGAGAAATATCGTTGAACTCAAATTACATAGTTATTTTTAAGAACCCTCGCGATCGCTCGCAGATATAGCATCTGGCCCGACATCTTCATCCCGAGGATACAAAATTTTTGCAAGAAGTCTACAGCGATGCTGTCTCTCGACCATTTCATTATCTACTGTTGGACTTGAAGCAGAATACACCGGAAAATTGTCGGTATCGCACGTGTATATTTCCGTTCGATCGGCATCAGTATGTGTATGTGCCGCGCAAACAGATTAAAAGCAACTCCGTCACCGACAATGTGCCAGTCGTTCGTGTGTGATGGATCGAGCAACATCAAGTCAGTAGCAGCAGCCGCAGCAGCGTCATCACTATCCCATTAGACGAAAGTATCTGGATATATTGAAAGTGTTGTGCTGTCATCTTGATACGACGCAGGGTACAACTTTACTGCTTTAAGCCTGCCCCAAACTTGTGATAAGCCTGGTCGAGTGTGTACTGAATATTCTGCGTGGAAACGTACCACTGAGCAGACGATAGAGACTCGCAAGAGAAATTAAAGCTCAAAACCTTGTACCGGTAATAGTGAAACCTGTTTTATCAGCATGGAGCATGCTAGGAAAATGATTTTAGTGCCTCAAGAGTGTATCGAGAGTGTGAGACAGCAGCAGCAGCAGCAGCAGCAAAAACGGCAATGTTCACCAATAACAGCAGCAGCAGCAGTAGCAGCAGCGGCACCGTCAAAAACAGTGACTATCGATTGTCGGACAGCTCATGGGTGAACCCGCTTCAGCTGGTCCGAAAAGCCGACAGCTCGTACCGCATCACAAGCGACTACCGCCAGCTCAACAGCCGCACCGTCCCGGACAGATACCCGCTCCCGATCATAGAAGACCTCCTGATGGAACTCCAGGGCGACACCTTTTCGGTCATAGACTTGAAAAAGGCCTTTTATCAAGTTCCGATCGCCCCAGAAGACGCTCACAAGACCGCAATAATAACGCCGTTCGGACTGTTTCAGTTCACTTGATCATCAATGGGGCTTCGCAACGCGGCTCAATCCCTGCAGCGCGCTATGGACCATCTTCTGCGCGACCTGCCGTTCGCGCGGGCCTATCTGGACGACATAGGCGTGGCCTCCTGGGGCAGGAAGCAGCATCTTGACAATCTCAACGAGCTCTTCGCGACACTCCGCAAGGCTCGCATCAAGATAAACCCGGACAAGTGCACACTGGCCAAGGACGAAGTGGTCTACCTTAGGTACCGGGTCACAAAGGATGGCAGCAGTCCTCCGGCGGGCAAGATCGAGGCCATTCAAGCCTTTCCCCGTCCGGCCGACACGTTGCAGCTTCGCCGCTTCCTGGGTTTGGTGAACTACTACAGTTATTGCATCCCTGGAGCTGCACGCCTCTTAGCGCCTCTCAACGATCTTTCGAAGCTCTTACCGCAGCGTAAAAAACCCGCACCTCTCGCCTGGACGAACGAGACTCAAGTTGCTTTCGAGAATGCGAGGCAGGCGCTCGCGGACGCAGTCAAGACCACCTTTCTGCGCCACAACGCCCGTCTCCAGGTCTACACCGATGCCTCCGACGTCGCCATTGGTGCTGCGCTGGAGCAGCAAGAAGAGGACGACATCTGGAGACCGCTAGGCTTCTTCTCGAGAAAACTCTCGGACACCGAGAGTCGCTACAGCACCTTCGACAGGGAGCTGCTCGCCGCATTGCGATGAAGCACTTTAGCAGTATCCTCGAGGGGCGCCCTTTCACCTTGTACACCGACCACAGGCCGCTATCCTTCGCGGCGCAGCAGCCGTTGGAGAAGGCATCACCTCGCCAGGCAAGATAACTGGACTACCTCCTTCAATTCCAAATATCTCTGGCGTACATCAAGGGCCCCGACAACACCGTCACCGACGCGCTTTCCCAGGTCAAGGCCATCATGTCGGCCTGCTTAGAGCTTACCACCCTCGCTCAGCAAAAAGCAAGAGACGTGGAGTTAACACACCTGCTCGAAACCGGAGACAGAAAACTTCATCCCCTGAACATCGGGGGTTCCTCCCTGCATTGCGCAGTCGATGGAAATATAATACGGCCGTACATCCCCAAGGAGCTGAGGAAATCCGTCTTCGAAGCACTCCACGGTCTCTCTCACCCGGGCGTCCGCTCGACCACGAGGTCCATTACCCAGAAATACTTCTGGCCTCACATGCGTAAGGAGATCACGCGCTGGGCGCGCGCCTGCGTCCCGTACCAGCACGCCAAGGTCCATCGGCATATTTGAGCGGCGTTGGGAGACTTCGCAGCACCGGATGCGCGTTTCGGCCATCTGCACATGGAACTCATCAAACTCCCGTCGTGCTCGGGCCTACAGTACTGTCTAACTATTATTGACCGGTTCTCCAGGTGACCGCACGACATTCCTCTCCCGGACCAGCAGGCAGACACGGTTGCGCGAGCTTTCTTAGACCACTGGATCTGCTCGTTCGTGACTCCGCTCACCATCACCACGGACAGGGTCCGCAATTCGAGGCGCGCCTCTTCACCGCCCTCGCGAAGATCATCGGCGCAGATCGGGTGCACACAACATCCTACCACCCGCAAGCCAATGGGCTGGTGGAGAGGTTTCATCGCACCCTCAAGGCTGCCCTCATGTTCTGCGCACCGACACCGTGGCCGCAGGCCCTCCCAGCTGTACTGCTGGACCTCAGAACTACTTTCAAGGAGGACCTGCAGGCATTTCCGGCAGAGATGCTCTTCGGCACGACACTACGTATCCCGGGCGACTTCTTTGTTTCAGCCACACACCCAGACGCCAACGCACCGACCTTCGTCGCTGAATTACGGGCACGCATCATCAGGCTGCGTGCGGTCCTAGGGTCCCGACATCTGCCACCTCGCATGCCCTTCTTTCACGTCGACTTGCGCACCTGCACACACGTGTTCAGAAAGGTAGACTCAGTCCGCTCAACTCTCCAGCCGCCCTATACGGGCCCACACAGGGTGATCTGTCGCATCGACGAGCGGAGATACGTGGTGGATATCAAAGGCGAGGCCAAGACCTTGTCGTCCAGCTCCCTCAAGCCGGCATAGCTGGAGGCAGCCGACCAGCATCGTAGCAGCGCTTCACACCCGGCGAGGGCCCCACCAACACCAGCTCCATCAGCCGCGCCACCGGCGCGGGCAACACCATCAGCCGCGCCATCGGCGCAGGCCCGACATCCAGCTACGCCCGAGGCAGGGCGACCTTCACCGGTCCTTTCAGCAGCTTCCGACCCGGGGCCATCCACGCAGGCGCACCTACCGCCTACGCCATCCAACCGGTAGCAACCAGCTGCACCGCCGCATGCCCCGGCGCCTTCAACACCACCGCCGCCGCCGTTCCCCGCCAGTCCACCACTCAACAGGCCACGGAAGACGGTATCGTTCCGTACGCAGGACACGTCCGGCACTGGCGGGGAAGTAGCTGTGGCGCCACGCGCTGGGTAGCGTCGCCGCCAGCGCAAGCAGACGCTTCAGCCAAAAGCCAACTTCGACTAGATAGGTACCGCCGAAGTCGGCACCAAGATGGCCTCCAGCAGACGCCACGCCGTGGCGAGCGGGGAGCGCCGCCTAACAGAGCAGACGCTCTGTCCTGTGATATTAGTTTCTTAAGTTAGTAATAAAGTCTGCAGAATATTAATTTTAGTAATCGGAGAGTAACTCATTTCTTCCTCTCCTTCCTGTGTCCTCTCGTCAATAAGATCAAAATCTAAAAATATGTATAAAGCAGCCAAAGCTCGTGATAGCTTAGAGCGGCGCTACCGTGTCAAACGACAGTCACGCTATACCTATAAATATAATATTCAAGACTTGGTTCGAGTTAGTCGTTCTCGGACAGTGGCTGGACGCTAGAATTATTTAGGATTATAAAGGTCGATACGAGGAGACAGCCGCCCATCTACACACTCCAGGATCTGGATGGTGAAAAAATTGACGGCTATTTTTACAAAGAGCAGCTGAGTAGAGTGCCCAAAGATTTGTCTGGCGACGTTTTTCATATCGACCAGGTATTACGCAGTAGGGGTAAAGGAAAGAGGAAGGAGTACTTTGTGAGTTGGAAGCGGTACCCTGAAAAATTTAATTCTTGGGTGTCTGCTAAAGATCTCGTAAATCTTTAAAAACAATGACAACGATGATGATGATGACGGATGAATTCTACATGGTTTTGTCCAGTAGTAACAGTAAATATGTTTACCCCGAGAACACGACCAATTGCTTTACCACACAACTCCCCAAAAATTTCTGTCTACACGGTAATTGGTGCGTCGGTCTCACCGAAATTCAAATACCTCTTACCTTTCAACACATATCAACGAAGGAGAGAAGAGAAGGGGTCGTCTGTGTAACGAATGAAAAAACCATACGCGCTACTTACAGTAAAAATAAGTTAAATGATGATGATGATGGCGATGATTACCGAGAGACTTTTAGCCAAATAAAATGCGGGGTTATGACAGCCTGCATACTCTTTTGAGCGAAATAAATAACCTTGACAAAGTGAAAGATCATCTCATATTTGAGATTCAGTGCGGTGGTTATATTCAAGTCAAATGCATCTGCACTGAGGATAAGTGCGTTGGCTGTACTCACTCATTCACTCTATCTGAAAAGTTGTGTGAAATATTAGGCTTTAAAAGTGGTGATTTATTAACTTGTGATGGTAAAAAAGACAGCTACATTATCGGCAATAGACCGGCAAATCTTGCAAATGGTTTACCGAGCGTGCTGATGGTTCATAGCAGTATTTGTCAGCCTTACGTGACAGGTGATGTTTGTTCATGACTGCTACGTGCTGTGGCTCTTCAGTTACATGATTATACTTACAGCAGAACGCAAATTCAGAACTTTACCCCACCAATGTATCTGCCCTTGTTGTCCTCGTCTTTTCAGTCAATCGAGATAGACGTACGCGTATAGTACGGTTTAGTCTTTCCACCACAGCCGCTTTGATATCGGGGTTTCGAACTGTACGGAATTTGATGTCACGTTTTTTCAAAAATTTCTGAAACGTCGAGCCTACATACTCCTTACCCTTGTCGGATTACAAGAGTAGCGGGACGCGACCGTTGCTGCGTTCGAGTATTCGTCCGAAGGCTGCGGTGACGTTGGCTGTAGTTTTATCGCGTAGAGGCTCCAGCCACGCGTGTTTACTCAATATATCCACCACTACGAGTAGGTAACAGTATCCGTCGTTGTGCTCTTTGATCGTGGTTAATTGAAGCAAATCGCACTCCCATACGTCGTCAATGTTGCTCACGTTGTAACTTAATCGCGGAAATTTACGCTTAACGGGTCTGTGAAGAGTATAGGCGTCGTTATTACTAAGCCACTCGTATATGCGTTCTTTCTACCGCGTGTCAGCCGCGCTAAATAATTTGCCTTTTCGATTTACACGCACGAGATTGCGCGCACCCGCGTAACTAGCCTCGTGCAAGACAACGTAGTATTGCTACTCGTACGACGCCATGCTTAAAAGTTTGCGAGACGTAGCCACTTGTTCTTTGCTCGATTTCTCGTCAAAGCAGGCGATGCCGGTGATTCGCTGCTGCTACTGCTGTTGCAAGCGTTGTGTATTTCCATCAACGCGTCGATGCTCTTTTTACTAGGCAGTCGTCGTTTCGCTGTATTATTCGGCTCTGTCAAATTTTTACCAATTTTCACTATTTCCGGGTTTCCAATCAGCTTTATCGGTGTGTCGGCTGTCTTGATGAATTTGGCGAAAGGTAAACGACCGATGGGCACTCCCGACTGATCCAGGGTTTTTTCCTACGTGCGACAACATCGCTAATCAGTTCTATAATGTTGGAATCTTGTATGGGCCGTCCGTCTATACTGACTCTGTCAGTGCTATCCCACTTGAGACGATCGCCGGCCACGGTTTTCCAGTGTTTCAGCAGAAGGCGCGTTTTTGGAGCGTAACTCTTGGGCACGCTGTCGAGTATAATTTCTTCAGTCATTGGTGCCGATGTGGCCTCTATTTCGTCGACGTCGCTCTCGTAATCGTGTTCAGCGTGACGTTCGGAATCTTTGAAAAACAGATATCGCCGCAGTACTTGCAAGATCACACCTTGCAAGATACTCAAAGCGCACTCGCATATGCAACGCACGAGTCTCTTGTCGGCTATGCATAAAAGAGCCGTGCGTTGTTGGCCGTCCGTGTGACAAAGAGCGTTCAGTACAGCTACTCGTTTTCTGTTGAAATGCTTGGTGTCGAGCGTAGCCACAACGGGTATACAACAGTCAGCCTGTTTCTTCTTCCTCGATGTTGTCGGCGCCATAGCTTCTCGCCTACTGTCTATGCCGAGAGCTCTGCACGCCTATTTTGTATTTTCACTTTTTACCGAATTTCGGCACATAGGCGTACTGAATATCGTCGCTTGGGAATATACACGTGCGAACCCTATACTCGTCCACGGCCGCTTGAGTTAGATCGAGAAAAAGATACGAGTGAGGTCCGCGCGTAGCGTCTATGTAAGCCTCCTGCAGAAACCTCGGATCTTTCGGATAAATTTGTCTCGCGAGATGCCGAATCTGAGCTCTGTCGCGAGGATTTTTAAATATAACAAGATACTTTGAATTTAAACTTATGTTGCGCTGAGGCTTTCCCTGGTGAAAAATATTCTGCGTCACCAGAAAGACCGACAAATTCAAATGATGAGACGAACGCAAGAACAAATCCAGAACTATATCGTTCGATGATTCTCGCATCAAGTCGTCGAGAATCAGTAATTTTTTCTTTCAGCTATCCACGGAGTAATCGGTTCGCTGCGGAAATTCCTCTCGAAACTCGATAGGTACAGCAGCACTCCCACCAACTTTTAATTCACTGCGGTTCTCTTGCCACTCGGTATAGTAGAGCAGAACCCTGTCGAAGCGAGCATCGCACATCAACCAACTTTTTCCAGCTCCTGTCGGTCCTGCTATGTACGCCGTAAAAGGATGCTTCCAACGCGTATCCATCTTATCGACTAAAGCGATCTCTTCCCGAAAAGCGCTTTAAATTATTAATATTTCTCGACCCCGGGCGGCGGGAGCGGGCGGGCGCACGCGCCGCGTATACGCGTATATTCTCGCGGGCCTCGTATACGCGTATACTCACGCGCTGGCCGCTTATCCGCTTATATTAGCGGCCGCATCCGCGGATGAGCCGTCTTTACGCGTGCATGTACGGCTCGTCTGTAAGCGTGCGATGATGAGTGGGTAAAGGAGAGAGAGAGAGAGAGAGAGAGAGAAGGACGTTATAATTACAAGAAAAATTTTAAGATTTTTGAAGTGATAACTTCTTATGGGACGGAGTGAATTGGTTGGAATGCGTTACGGCGCCGTTATGTCTGGCTATCCCCACCCTGCCGTCTCTTGCCTTCTCTCTCGCACGCCTACGGCGACTCAGCGGAGGCATCCCCACCCTGCGGTCTCTTGCTTCCTCTCTCGCACGCATACGGCGGCTCAGAGGAGACATCCCCACTCTACGCGCGCTTTCTTCTCTCTCTACTTGCACGTGTTCTCTCTCTCTCTCTCTCGCGCTCTCTCTCACTCGCTCGCGTCTACATGCCCTTTCTCTTTCGCATACTGTATATCGACGGCTGACAGGAAGATCACCGTATCTCAGCCGCGGCTTCAAACGCCGTATCTCGGACGCGATTTTTTTTCCTCAAATTTAGTAGTGGTAGCACTGCGCAAATTTTAAATATGACGTAAAAATTTTTAAAATTTGCGTCAAAAATTCTGAAAAAAATCAGAATTACTTATTTGATTTATTATTTGACATTAACTACACTGTAAGTATAGATAATGTAGAAATTCGAGTAGAAAAACAGCAGAGGTTTTTGTTTCATTTTACGAAACTTTTCGTTTACGAAACACGTAAAATTTATGGAAGAATAATATTTACTTCAAATGTTTAGCGAGGAGGAAAGAAGTAAAAAATACGAGTATAACGAAGAGCTTTAATTTTTTTCTGTTGAATTAGTAAAATATTAAATTTAAATCATCTAGGGGCGCGATAGCTCTGCTTTGGCAAGAAAAAGTACGAAGTACGATTTGTCTACGGCGCGACC
>QLSS01000400.1:33660-41160 GCA_024372645.1 Trichomalopsis sarcophagae
TCAAATAATAAATCAAATAAGTAATTCTGATTTTTTTCAGAATTTTTTACGCAAATTTTAAAAATTTTTACGTCATATTTAACGCCACTACAAAATTTGAGGAAAAAAATCGCGTCCGAGATACGGCGTTTCCGAAGCTGCGGCTCAGATACGGCGTTTCCGAAGCCTCGGCTGAGATACGGCGATCCCGAAGCCACCGCCGGGATACGGCGTTCTCGAAGCCGCGGCTGAGATACGGTGATCTTCCAGTCAGCCGTCGATATGCTCCACTACAGACGCTCTCTATCTGTCCCTTTCTTTCCTCGACACTTTTCTCTTAGCGCGCGTGCACAGTAAACATAACCTCTACATTAGTAAAACTTTTGAAGTGAACATTGTGTTATTAAATTGTGTTAGTAAACAGATAGTTATTTTGATTTATCAATTACCGAGTGTGATATTTACGTGTATATTGATAATCATATTGTTGAGTTAAATACCAGCCAGTCAACTTACACTGTTAAATAATGATAAATATTGTACATAAAATATATATTTTGCGTACACATCATGCGTTAAACAAGTTCTATATTTGATAGTTTCTATAAATATAATATGAAGTTATCACTTCTGTCGGGGGTCCCGTGATGCACACGTCTTTTTTTTTTTTTTTTATTATAAATATATTACACATAACGCAGAACAATATTTATTACTTAAAAACTAGTACAAAAACGAAATTTTTAAATTTCCTTTTTTTATTTACAAACAACTTACATACTATACTTAACTTTTGTAACCGTACGGGAGCGATAACCCAGGAGTAACATACCTACGCTTTTTTAGAACTATGATACACGATTTGACCTCTTCTCGCGTGACAACAGTGTCGTCTAGCAGTCTTTTAATAGAATTAAACTTAAGATTAATGCATTCGTTCTCTTCATCAGACGCAAAATAATTTTCAATCATACTCTTAATGCTAGGATAATTTATTCTCAAAGAATTCGAGAAATTTAGCGATATACCCTTGACTTTACATTTTTCGGATACCTCTCCAGTTCTTGAATTCACGGTTCTGAAGCCATAAAATTTCGGACCGCCTGAGAGGAAGCTCGTGATAAACATGCCTTGGTCGAGCTCGTCGGTCATATCGCCGAGCAACGAGCCTAACGGGGGCCTGTATTCTTGTGCGTTTTGATCGTTGCACACAAATATGCACGAATCATTGTCGCAGTACAGCGTTCACTTGCCGAGCTTCTCCAAATACGTATATAGTTTCAAGCGGGCATCGCGAGCTGGCATTACATCGATGATGCTGTGGAGTAGACTCCACAGCATCATCGATGTACTGCCAGCTCGCGTACATCACCTCCTCGTTGACCATCAGGAGACTCAAGACCTCCTTATCTTCGGCCGTTAGAAGTTTAAGGAGGTCTTCGCGCTCCTTCACGATCACCGTCTGATTTAAATTATCGCGCTGTCCGAACATGCCCCAGAAAAAGTTCAGGCAGAGCTTCGCAACAGTGCGCAGGCCAGGGTTTTACGCGATTTTTTCGAGCTCGAGCGATATCCCCTCATTCTCGCGATACTCGCGAATGTAACGCGCTTTCGATTCCGTGTCGACGCACCAAGCTGGAAATCCCGATGCTTCCTACTTTAATCGCAAGAAAGTGTCGATGTAGCCAGCGAAAAGTCCTGCTTCACCTGTGAGCGGATCGAACTCGGTCATACTATACTGCCATATGACAAATATTTCAGTTATAGTGTAGCCGAGTTCGATGGCTTTTCGCAGCTCATCCGCCACCCAGGTTCCGCTGAACTCGCGCTGGCTCGCATCCGGGTGGCAACAATCGCTCTGCCGCATCTCTTCGCAGCATGTACAACACAGTGCGAAGAGAAGTTTGCCGTGCATTCTTAGCGGCAAAAGAGGCTGATACAATTTTCTCGACGGTAAAACCTTACATTTTACCAGCCCATCTATGGGGGAAAAATTGTTGAGATTGCCACCCGTCAGCTCATCAGGCTCGCCGACGTAAACCTTCGGATGACCGAGCGGAAATCTGCCTCGTTTACAAATGTAAGGATACAGCGAGCATATATCTGTATACAGAATACGCTCGCCCGGCTTAGCAGCGTAAACTGCGACGAAATTTTCGGCCCGTCCGCCGAAGAACGCATCACGAGGATTAAGCGTTATTTTGCTGATGAGCGGATGCTTCGATACGTACTTGGTGATTTCGGGGTTTTCACTCTTGACTCTGTCAAACTCGCATTCCCAAATTTCGCGCTTCTCGTAACCGAGCTCTTGGATCTGCGCGATTTTAGCACGTGTACTCTCGAGCAACGCGTCGAAAGTACGACCCCAGGCATTCGACTTGTTGCGATCGTTTTTGAAACACTCAGGGCAGCCATGCGTATAGCAGCACTGAAATTCAAAAACAATGGGTTTTTCGGCTGGATTGGCAGATGGTAAGAATCCATCGACCAAAAATCCCTCGCGAAGCCGATATTCGCGCGCTCTGCCTGCATGCACGATTTCGCGACCGATCTCTCGCTCGCACTGTAGCAACCACTCGACGGCTTTTTGCGAGTGCTTGTCGGCGCGGCTATACCCGCCCCTGGGAACTATTCCGATACTCTGTGGGTTTAAGAATTTTTTTCTATAGAGATGAGAGCACGCGGACGCGATTGTAGTAGCCACTACAAATGGGTCCGTGTCTCCGACCTCGAGAAAAATTTTTCTGAAAGCCACACATGCGCGACGCAGAATCGACACATCCATGCGACAGTAGTCGACGCTTTCTTTGCGGAAATCAAACACTGCGTTCGCTGCATGCATCTCACTGTTCCACCGCAAGAACTGCTCGCGCTCGCTCATAGACATAGTGTCGGGCGAATAATAGTGCGAATCTGGTATGGCGCCACGATATTCGGCGTTAGCCGACGTGTTGAAAAGGTGTGGAAAACAGCCTTTTTTCGTAGTCTCACCTAAACCGAATGTAGCAGGCAAGGTGGCCAACTTCATTTGAAAATAGCTGAGACTATCGATGAACTTTGTGCGACCATACCGGATGCACAGTATTTTCTGACCATTCAGTATGATGCTTGGCGCGCAATTTATTTTACGTTCGACAAGCCGCCGTAAAACGAATTGTGCATCGTACCCTCGTGCGTTGTGCGAGATGCATATTATATTTTCTAAGTCCGTTTTGTCGCGTACTACAAGCTGTAGCATCTGACCAACGGGATCTTCGGTAAATATATGTTCGCGCACACCGCACGAGGGACACCATTCTGCTACTGAAATGTCGTCAGTAGAACTTATGCAATCCGTGCAGACTTGCTGTGCAACGCAGACATTCGGGACGTGCATCTTTATGCTTTCATCGCCTTGATACGATGCTTCTTGCATCGTTTCCAGATCGTAGAAAACATAAAGATACTTTTTCGCTGAAGCATCATTTTTTATCGGCTGTATAAAACAGTGCTGATTATAGCCTAGTGTCGACTTGCAATGTCGACATCAATTTCTGCCGCACTCGTGCTTACCGCTCTGCCGGTTCACGCTTTTGCAGCAGGTACCGCAAATCTGCAGCACATCGCACAACCGCTTGTTCTTCGTTTTATACAATCCCTCAGCCGAATGGTTGCGAAAACATATATCGCCGAAAAATTACGATTACACGATGCGCATTTTTGCAAAGCTTCGTTCTCGCTACAGGGTGGCGAGACGAAACAGCGCGAACACAGCTGCCTACACTTGTGATCCTCGATATTACTGTAGCCGCGATTGCAAAAAGTACAGAAAAATTTTGCCCTCGCAGCTCCAAAAATATTGACGATCACGTCGTAATGAAGCTCGGAGTAGAGCAAAAATATTACGGTTGTGCAGGCATCGCTACGTCCGTCAAAAAATGGTGCTTCACCGCTGCCCAACGAGTCTCTCTCGTAAGCAACTAAAGCTGTATCACGAGCGGTGAAATAATGCTGGAATTGACTTACTTCGCGAGGTACAAGAACACCGGCATTCTGGCACAATTTTACAGCTCGTTCATGTTGTAGCTACCTACGACTGTCGCGGATGACGTTCCACTCGGCTTGTATCGCCGGGTTATCGTTCGCCTGGAGCGCGATTTTCGCCTCGCCTACGACGAGAGCTCTCGGCAGACAGAGATTGTCACGATTGCTGATCTGGATGATGGAGCGTTGAGAAACGCTGTCGACGGTCAAGTTTTTCCGTCGAGAGCCACCTGCACCTACAGGCATCTCTACGACAGTCAAACAAATGGTATATGACTCGTCGACTCGAAAATTTGCGTTACTCTGGACGAGTCCAGACACCACAGACCATAAATCGTCGCCAGTCAGCGCGCTCGCGAGACGATACGAAAGCCCGGCCGACTCGTTGGCGAAATAATCGCTCGAGATTGAAACACCGACGCGATCGCTCCTGCTTTTGATTAGAGTTAGCAAATACTCGTAAATATCGCGTATTGCTAACTCAACCCAGCTGAGCATGTTGGTCCCACGCGGCGGTGTTTTAATCCGTAGCGTCAGACGGCGAGCGTCTGTACGGAATTTCCGCACGCGATGCACCGTATTCGCGATTATTGCGAAGCGACGAAAACGCACATCGTCACGAGCTTCCTCCTCATCCTCCTCCTGATCCGAATCAGAAGCTGCTGTAGAACCGCCGCTTATTTTACTATTATTCGGCGACGGTGCCTCTTCGCTTGAGGATCGCCACCGTCGCCGCCGCCGCCACCGCCTACCTGCGATATCCTGCTAGCTGTGCTCTCCTCGAAGATCGGGTGACCCGAATCGTAGAACCCAACCTCCTGCAGCATCGATAATGTTGGACTCAGCAGCACTGTTGAAAAGTCCGATGATACTGTCGGCGATGATGGGCCCTCTTCCTCACTGCTGCTGTTGTTATCGTCGTCGAATGTAAAGAACAGAGCCTTCATTCTTCTGCAGGACTCTGGTAGCTTCGAATGACGTCGCTGAATAAGTCAGCCATCTCGAAGGCAGTCATAGAAAATAATACGTCTTCTGAATTTTCAAGCATGTTGTTTAGCCAATGTATTTCCTGAGCACGACCGTTATTTACGATTCGCAGCGCAGAAGTTTGAAAAATCACAGCCGCGTCATTTTTCGGAACTGCCTCCGTACAGGCCTCCATGCCTTGATTCAGCCGGCGTCTGATAACTTAAAAAATTATTATTGTTATTAAATAAAATGTAACTTACTTTCGTTGATGCGACGGTCGAACGAGCTGTGCTGATCGCAGCGAAGATAGGGATTCATCGCCGCAACTTTGTCAGCTGTCTCTTCCCGAGTCGCAAAGTTCTCGAAAACCTCGGCCCTCGTAGGACCAAACTCGGGAGCTGGCTCGTAGCGGAACGAGAGCAGAACCATCGCAGCTTCCATCGTTGGTTCGCTACCTCTCAGCAGGGCTGGAGCGCCCGCTCTGTAGCTCTGTAGACAGCCTGCTCGTAGACGCCGGGCCGATCATCGCCGTGATCGCTGTCCTCTACCTCGCTTTCATTGTCAGCCTCCATCAACTCCTCCATGAGCTCCTCCACAGGAGCTTGTATCTCATCTCGCTCCTGCTACTGCACCTCCTGCTCCTCCTCCTCTTCATCCTCCTCCTCCTCATCTTCGGACGAAGTGGCTCGCTGTGGAGAAGGAGGTGACGATACAACAAACAGTGTTGCGTCGCTATCGCTCTCTTCAGCGTCCTCCTGCAGGGTAATTCGGGCTATGAAGAGAAAAATAAGTATTATTATTTTTTTGAAAACTAATTGTAGGGAGCAGTGTAAACACTTACCATGTTCCTCGATTATATGCCGCAGGCAGTACACATCGCGTGCACCGCGCTCCACCAAGAAACTGCCTACGATTTTTATCACGATACTCGAATGTCGAAAGTATTTTTGATAAAACGCTGCGATCCAACGGTACGCGCAATGCGTAAACAAGCAGCGCAGCTCGCGGCGCAGTCTCTCCTCGGACATGCGGTGAACTCGCACATACCACTCACGAGTACACTTCCTCTGCACAGATAAGTAACGACCCTTGAGCGCGTTGGCTACGCGTAAGATCGCATCGCGAACTTCGTACGTAGCACTAGACATTTTTGCGACATGTGGTAAGCTGCCTCTCTTAATGACACGCATTTCGAGAGAGATTGATGGCTGCGCTGGCTTACAGAGGAGTTTTGTAGACGGCTCAGGGCTGATTGGAAAATATCACGCCCTTTTTAGGAATGATTTCAACGAATAAGAAGTATAGCAAAGCAGAGAAATCGTGAAAGAGGGGGATTTTGTTTTAAAACAAAGTGTAGCTCATATTACAGCCATAGCTGAGAAATCGGGACTGCAAGTAGTGATCGCAAGAAATGAATCCGATACCGTAATCGGTGTTTGCGCTTTAGGTACGTAGCAGTCGTAAGGCATATAGCGAACGTCTCAGAGAATGGAGCGTTGCCAGCGCTAGAGCCGGTGACACGGACCGATCAAATTTTTATGACTCTGCGGCTGACCCTTTAAATCTCTCTTACCGGAGACCTGCAATCTTTATACAAACAGTTTACACTTACTCTCAAGTGTATACCGAAGATCCGATGATTCGTTCTCTGTGTTTTGAAAGCTAATACATTGGCGATAACAAAGCCCGAGTTCATGGTCACACGATACTTCCTGGAGCTGCTTCACGAGACACTGCGAACCTTTCTTGTGCTCTCAACCGTCTCCGATTTTTTTATGATAAGCCCGCGCTGGATCTCAATTGTATACAAATAATCAGCCAGTCCTAGTGTAGCGTTACCGCAACGGTCTCGCATTCTTAAGACAACGAAAAAATTGAAGAGGTGGGATATTCCTCTGCTTTGCCAACGGCTTACGCTTGTGACACGGCTCGCACCGATCAGTTCGCTCTGAGTCCCTACAGAGAGCACACATGTGGCCACCATCATGGCAAAATTGAAAAAATTAGCAGCCCAACGCGATGCGCTTCTCGCAAGTATCGAAGCTAAAAAACGTGCAATGGAGAAGCTGAACGGCCAGCTCGATTGCTACCAGCAGAGAATGCTGGACATGTCAGTGCTGTTGCAGCAGAAACAGCAAGAAGCCGAGCTAAAGGCTTCTCTGGCTGTACAGTTTGTGCCGATCAACGTGAGGTGCAGAGTGTGCATCAAAATGACTTCGGAGCACGGCGTGTGGCAGCAGTGTTGGAGGTACTTTCTCTTTCGCTGCTGAAAGTGCAACGGACAGCTCTGTCCCTGCATGCGCCGACAGCAACATCCAGCACCCCGCAACCTCAGCAGCGTACCTTTAGACTTTCATCGGATGCCTACTCCGCCGAAAGAGTTGGTGCCTGGTTTACTGCGAGGAGGGCCCACGCGTCAACTGCGCTAACATCGCGCCACTCGCAAGTGTAGGTGCATCGCTTGCTTGTAATTAATGTGTGTATATGTGTGTGTGTGTACGTTCGTTTATTTTTTATTTTATCATTTGA
>QLSS01000400.1:46160-84867 GCA_024372645.1 Trichomalopsis sarcophagae
ACTCACTCCCATATTCTTGTCATCTTCCCTATCGGTCTGATCATTGTCATCATCATCATTTATATTCAGCAAAAGTGCCCTTCTTTCTTTCTTCTTTTTCCTTGCCTCCTTATTTCCTCCCTTTTATTCGTTGATTTATTTTTGTCTTCCTCTTGCGCTACCTTCAAATACTTCTTGATCACATCTCTCCTATTTTACATCTTTGCCTCCTGTGTCATGTCCATCCTTCTTTTTCCTAAATTAAGCTCACCTAGTTTCATCGTCTCTATCTCTACTCTTGCTCTCATTCCAGCCGTGCATCCATCGCTCGACCTATATCCACTTCTAGCTAGCTTTCTCCCTTCTGTCTTTGTCTTGCTTCCACCTTTCGTCTTGCTTCGCAAGTTATTTTCAAAAGGTACATGCTGCCAGGCTTCTCCATTTTCTTCTTCACTGTCCTTCCCTGAGGCAGCGCTTGAAGAGGTCGATGTGTCTGGGAGACACAATAATAAAATAAATAAATGTCCACCATCGATACGAAAAACACCCCCAAGGTTTGAGGAAATACCGCCACTTTTACGGGCTGTGCCCGGTAATCCAGTAGTTAGGACCCCCCCATCCCCCATCTCTCGTCTGGGGGCGACTTTATTCTTCCACCCCCTTAGGGGTCCAACAAGATGGACTTAACAGGATACAACGTTACCAGCAGGGACCTATGAGAGTTGGAGTCATCAACATAAGTCCTACTTTAAAACTATTTTAAAATTGGGAAACCAAACTACCATAGCCGTTGTTATGCTATCTCATCGTAACGCCCCGTACAAGCTCCGCTTCAAAAAATCATACAGAATAAAAAACTAAAATTATTTTGAATACATTTTTAGATTTTACGCGTGTATCGCTCTCCCCCACTTTCGGCTAGGCTAGGCCCACGCTACAGCTAACAACGCAACCTCAGCAGCGCCACTAGTCAGCGACCGGCAGACGAAATATATATATGTACATAACGAGCGGCGAGCGCAGCGGCACAAGGAAGGAGAAGCGTCGACGGCGGCGTAGCTCGCGCATATTATAATTAATTGTATGAATGGGTTTTATATAGGTGTGAATGTCTGTGTGAATATATGAATGTTAGAGTATTTTCGGCGGCACTATCCCCACTCGCTCCCAGGCCTGTATAAGGACCCGCACGGCCAGTATGAGCTCACTAGCTCCAGCGCAACTTAGGCGCCTAGTCAAAACTCCCGAGCAACTTATGCCTCATGTAAAAGACATAGAATATTTTAGAATAATTCTATACTTATAAAATTTCAAGATAGGCAACGATGTCGCATCATAACGAATATCCGTCCTATACTTATAAAATTTTCGATTCATGTCATAACTAACTTAGAACAATTTCATTACCGAATACAAACTTATAAAATTTTCAAACACGAGCTAACAGATAACGCAAGCTTAAGCGTATCTGTATATTATCTTTTCCTGTAAAAATACGATACAATCAGATAACGCAACTTATACGCGTATCTGTACATCTATTTATTATTTGTAAGAATCAAAGCATATATATTTATTTGATTTATGTGATATTTAGAATATATGCAATAGTTACGCAAAATTCTATAATATATTTATTTAAATATATCTACTTTTGTTATAAAAAACAAAAATCTTTTTATTTGCAATAAATCCTCACTACCTGGTATCCCGGACCTGAAATACTATAATTAAGAATCATTATAAAAAATTAAAAATAAACTCATTTTAAATCTGTTTTCAAAATTATGACACAGATTAAGAAAATGTTCACTGCTTTTCAAAAATAAAGTTAATAAATCTTGCACTCCAGGACCGAGAAAAGTCGTGACCGTTTCAACATAACTCTCTTTACCTCTGCTTTGCTTGAGCTCGGCTCAAACCGTTACCTGCCAAGTCTTGCTTCTAAGTTCTTTTGTATCATGTATATTATTATTTTCTCTCGAATGACTCACTAGTAAACACTATTACAACTTAGGCGTAGAATACACACTTGCGATATTTCTAAAATCAAGGGGCGCGATAGCGTCCCGATGGCAAGTATACGTTTTTATACACTGTGCCGTCGGGAGCGCGCCGCGACTTATTATACTTTGCATTTTCTAAATAACCTATTTACGTTTTACTAATCTGTATATTATCGTATGCGATCTGTTGTTGATGTTTATGTATGAGTATACAATTTCAAAGATATTCATAAGAAAAAAAATGAAAATTAATTTTGCGAAATAAATTAATTTTTGCCTCTCCGATTCTCTTTTTTTCAGTCAGTCAGTCATAGATATAGGTATACATTAATTATTTTAATTATTAGAACAACAACAACAAAGGGTTAGGTTCATTGATTAATCAGATTCGAGTTTTAATACACCCCTTGATCTGCAGCGTGTGCTAAATACGTGTGCTTGAGTACCTATATCGGCCAAAAGCATACAACCAATCGCTTGCCTCGCGCAACGATTCAGAATCTCGCCATAGCGATGAAACATATATACCTATATATGTACAGATACAGTGCGCTGGCGGAATGCACTTTACTTATTCGTATAGACAAGTTCGTGCCTTCGTACTGCTGTTAAAATTCGTAAGGTGGGAATCATATATGCCGACGAGGCAACAGTAGCGACAGTAGCAGAAGAAGAGGAGAAGGAATAGAAGAATGGAGTCGTGAGCGGTGAGAGAGCAGAGCGCGAGTAGCCCGAAAGAGATAGTGGGAGCAGCTACAATAATTGATAAGCCGATGAGCAAGGACTGAGGAACTCGCCCTCTTTCTCATCCTCCACGCAGCAGCAGATTTATCATCGAATAGGTGATGTGTGCAGTGCAGTGCAGCCTACTCTACACGAGTGCATGATAGTCCTCTTCTAGCATTGTAGTCGTCTCTTTTCTCCCACTCAGCTGTTAAATTATACACGCGCATACCGGCCTCGTTTGCTCCGAGAAAGCGTATAACGGTATGCACATACCAGCTGCACCGGCATGGCAGAGTGAAGAATATCGTGCGCGTGCTTTACGACTGATAGTTATTGCACTTTGCTCGCGCGCAGCGAAATCCAGAGCCAGCATAACTCGGCCCCCCATATTAGATTCCTATAGGCGATAACTGTATCGGCGCGCGCAAGAGAGAAAAAAATCGAATTTTGATCGAAGTGCGGGAAATTCAAATACTCGCGCACGCTGTTTCGCGCGAGCGCAAGTTATTGTATCAGTTATGCAGATGTCGACGGCGGCACCTTGGCGAAAAGGATCATGTCTGCGAAATTTATTTAAGGAGCGCGCGTGAGCGGCATCTCCAGTCCCGGCACGTCAGAGTACTTTTGCGGCGGGAGAGCCCCTCTTCTTACTGACAGCATAGCTGCGCTTGGGGAAAAACACGGCCCCCGAAGACAAGGTGTGTTGTGTAGCCGTGTAGTATAAACGAGAGGCAAAAACCTTCACATTGCGAGGACGGCGCGGCGTCCCGAGATCTATCGGTTGTCTTTGCCTACGCCCTCGACATTCGCGATTTCACGTACGCGACGCAGCGGGAAAAGTGATAAGACGATATAGCGTGTGTGTTTTCTCTTTTTCTTTGCTCCGTAAGACATCAGCCTTCGCCGAGAGGGATAGATAGATAGATAGATAGGTCTTTATTTGCTAAAGCAACAAAAATAATACAGTAGAGATTACAAGGACTGTGTCGAATACAGTCTAACAAATATATAAAAATTATTGTCACATAAAATCACATAAAATCACATTTCGTCATATTTAATTATCACATTAAACTTTTCCAATATTACTTTGTACGCTTAAGGTTTGGTCAAAGACCTATCTGTATTGCACGTTTGAAATCTGAAAATACGTAATACTGGAAGAATCTTGTACGGCCTAGGGCCGAGTCTGACTAGATTAAAAACTAGATTAATATGAAAGATGCAGCGCCAGAGGGCTCAGAGTCGTCAGTAGTGCCGCCGTAGTGCCCCCTTGAAGGAGGCGAGAGATGGCAGGCCTCGCAGAGTAGAAGGGAGAGAAAGTAGAGAGCACCCTGGACCTGGAAGGCCCTAGCCCCGGTTTCAGTACTCACGGTAGGAATGCTCAGTTCCGGGGGAACTCCCTTACTTGAGGGTCTCGGCTTGTGTTTATTGAATAATGAGGCCAGATACGAAGGCTCACCGATCCGGGTTACTCTGTATAGTATAATGGCCTCAAAGTAGAGCCTTCTGGAATCGGTACAAAGCCATTCTAGACGCCTCCGGTAAGGACTGATTTGTTCATCCCTCCTAACCCCGAAGATGAATCTCACACACGAATTGCTCAGTCTCTGTATCCGTATTCGTTGTTCGTTAGACGCGTCCAGGATAGTCACAGCACAGTAGTCGATGTGCTGTTGTATAAGTGTCTCAACTAGCCTTCTGCGGAGGGTCTCAGTGGTGCAGCCCCTGATAAACCGCAGGCTATACAGGGCTTTATTTACTTTTTTCGTGAAAGCATCTACCTGCGGTTTCCAAGTAAGTTTGCTATCCAGTACAACACCGAGACTCACGACCGTCTCACTGAATGGGACGATCACTCCGTCCGCAACGGAGCCCCAGGCAAGTTCCATCATTTAATATCGTTAACGTTCTTCATGGACTCGAAAAATATAGACTTAGTTTTGCCGGAGTTAAGTCGCAGACTGGAGCTCTCCGCCCAGCCAGAAACCAGCCGCGCCGCTTCTGCTAGCCGAGCCACGCCGTCCAGGAAATTGTCTATGTTGGTGTGTAGATAGATCTGGAGGTCATCCGCATAAAAAGGATGTTTAATTGTGTTGCCGTCAAGTATATTTTGCAGGTGGTTGACATAGAGGCTAAACAGCAAGGGTCTCAGGACAGAACCCTGTGGAACTCCCAGATTGATTTCAAGCCACTCTGAAGTTCCGTTTTTATTCGAAATTACCATCTGAGATCGTCCCTGTAAATATGATTTAATCCACAGGGCCGCCCCAGAGAACCCCAGCTGCCTCAGCATAGTAATTTGGAAGGTGAGATGGTGTCAAAGGCCTTGCTGAAGTCAAACAGCAGCATAAGCGTCACCTTCTTTTTGTCAATTGCCATGCGTACGTCGTCAGTCAATTTTAGTAATGCTGTTTGTGTGCTGTAGTGTTTTCGAAAATCGGCCTGGAAGAGGTCGATTATATTATTTTTCTTAAGATACTCCGTGATCTGGGTGTGCGCGATCTTCTCAAGTACCTTTGAGAGGAAGCAGAGCAATGCTATTGGACGAAAGTCCTTAACATTGGAAGGAGCGCTGGTCTTTCTTAGCGCGATCAACTGTGCCCGCTTCCAGATACTCGGAAAGATCCCCTGAGCGAAGGAGCAGTTAAATAGATTAAGAATGAATTCGCCAATAATTGGGAGGGCCTTGACGACCACCCCGCACGAAATACCATCTACACCCCTCGCTTGCGAGGAAAAATGTGATATAGCAAGGACGACGTCACTCATACCAACAGGGCTAAAAGTAAAGCTCTCCTCGACTGCAAGTAAAATAGTAAAATAGTCTATATTTTCGAGGGGTGATACCGATACTCCCGCGAAGTGCTCATTCAGCTCCCCCGGCGTGAAACCAAAAAACTCCTCCTCCTTACGCCCAGGCAGGAGTCCGAGATGACGCATTACCTTCCATATATTTCTGTTATCATCAAGAGCGTCCGACAGTTGTTGACGAAGGAAGGATTCACGCTCTTGAGCAGAACGCATGTCGACCTCATTGGTGAGTCGAAGAACCTCATCGAAAAGCTCCGCCCTCCCCGTGCGCTCATAGCGCCTGAGTGTAGCATTGCTTTTATCAATGAGGATCCTCAGCTCCGGTCCTAACCAAGGAGCATATTTCATACGTGGGCAAACCGTTTTCAAAGGTGCCAGTTCATCAATAACTGATTTTAGTTCTAGTACCGCTGTCCGATACTGGCATCGAGCTCGTGTCATGATCCTGGCGAGCACGATGAAGCCTTCCGAGTAGTTGTTGAGTTTGTTGCAACTCGTCCCTAAGAATATTATTTTCGTCCAAGAGCAGCTTGTTGGCGTCAAGCAATCTATTTGACGCACTGATGTTATCGGCTAGCTGGGTCTCGAGGGAGAGAGAGAGAGAGACAGAGAGAGAGAGAGAGAGAGAGAGAGAGAGAGAGAGAGAGAGAGAGAGAAAGAGAGAGAGAGAGAGCCGCGGTAATTGTATTCCAGTCGCGTAGGACTTTATTGCGGACAAGGAAAGCTCGAGCGCGGGGAACATAATTTATACGGGCCGATCGAATTGAATAATTTTCCGTGGACGACGTGAATTAAAAAGACCGACCGATAATTAGCTCGACGATGATAGCGCGAATTGATGGCGAATTTTAAGCATCGAGGAATCCTGAAATAGGAAAAAAAGAAGCACCGAGGAAAAAAACGACGGCTGCATAGCGGGAGACTTCTCGCTCGAACAAACTCGCTCGAAAGAGTATACACACAAAGCGATAGCGAGAATACTCGATCGTACAAAGTAGATCGGCAGCAACGACCACGTCTCGGCGTTCCTTTGCTGCTGCAGCTACGGAATCTCAAAGTGCACAGATGTATATGCGTCAGGCACATTGGCTATGACAAAGCTTTCAGAGAGTATATATAACCTATACCTATATAACGCACGGAGAAGTGCAGCGCGCAGTAGTATAGCATGCATAGCTTCATTGGAGAACTGTTGCATTTAATCCAGTTATTTACGTGTGGGCCATGCACTAGGATTCCCCACACGGCCCCCCATGGGGCGCGGGGACGAGATACGCTCGGCCAACGCGACCGAAGAATGCATGCGTTTACATTCGATGGCCTACCGATCTCTGGTGACATGAAGTGGGAAAGTCATCCTGTCGCTTGGATGGCGGCGGGACCCCTCTAATCCCTCATGACTCTGCAGTTTTGATCGAACACTATACTAGTTACAGTTTGGAACATTACTGAGCCTTCCCCCTTCCTTTCGTGGGGGGTGCGCCGAGGCTACCGAAATCTCAGGGCTCGCCCAACCGCCCGAGCAGAAATGCCACCCTCCCGGGGCTCTTCCATTCGGAAGATGGAGAACTGTTGCAGAGAGAGTGGATCCTCATGCTCTCTATGCAGAGAACTAAGCACAGAGTAGAGAAAAAAGAAAGCGACGCTTCTTTGATTCCGGTACGCAAACCTCGTATACTACGCGAGAGGGAATATCGTTTCCCTTATATTATAATATACAATTTCGCTTCGCGCTAATTAAAATATCGGCTATGACGTATTACGGAGGGAGCGATGCGCGACAAAAGCGGCGCGTATAGGCGAAGCTGGGTTAATTCACTTATACTCAGCGAACAGAGGGATGGATATGTCGCGTATACATATAGCATACCCAGACACTAAACGCGGGCTGGCTGCAGCGCTGCAATAATGCCGCGCGAGGATCATAAGCCCCAGGTGTTACGCCACGAATCTTCAAGACCCATAAACAGCGCTACACGTACACATACACTGCGCTTACGGCTGTAGCTTGCACAATCGGAACAGAGACGAGAGGAAGATTTCTGTCCGTCGTAAAGTTTGCGGTTCCATTATTAAAATTCACACACAACGCGTATAGGCTCGTTGGCAAGTCGGCGCAGCCCTGCGCCCGCGCGTTTGACAAGGGCTGTAAGCTGTAGAAACAGCCCAGCGAAGCTGCAGCGCGTGTATAAACGTCTGCACTTATACGCGCGCGCAAAGAGGAAGAGGGCTAATTCCCCGGTTCTCGCTCTGTGAGCGCATGCACATAGAGCTCGCTCTGGCCTCAATTCCCAAGACTAGTTTTTATCCGCTATACTCGCCGGCTTATAGTAGGTAGTATACAGCTGCTGCGCACGGGAGAAATGCGCCGCAGAGGCATTCTGTGCAAGGAACAATTCCGCAGCTTGAATTACACTCGGAAGAGCTACTGGTGAATGCGCGACTGTTTGTGTGTTATGTATACCTGACGATTGATGAGCGTTTCTTTTTTTTTTGGGGGGGGGGGGGTTGGTATGGAGAGTTCGCTAAATTGTCTATCATTGCAGGAATTTCATTGAAATTGCTGGAAATGACGTGTACAGCGGGGGCCATTGTTGTTTTGTAATCGCTTTTGTTATTGAGGGGTTGTTTTCGCTAACGAAGAGCTTCGGGGAGAGTTTCATGTCGAAGCTTGATTTGGAGCTGTTCTCGTTGGATTTGGATCTTCATAGGTCGATGGTAAACCTTAACTCATAATTTGAAAGCTCTTATATTTGTCATTTTACCTCGAGATTGCTTTATTGCTTAATTATTCGTTAATTATTTACAATGAATTCATTTGAAAATTGAATCACCGTTTTCCGGTTAGTTTATTGCAAAAAAATACCGATCAATCTAATTAATCGTGAAAACGAAGCAGCGTAGTATATATCTTCTCCGATATCCGGTCGCATGTATGTCACGCATCCGGTTTCGATCGGAACAACACCGAAAATCCATAATTCGCAAAGAACTTGAAATCGATCACGAGAACGAATAAGATACCATTATCCACATGATCCCGAGTCCCGCATCTACCGCTGAATCAACCATAACGAAAGCCCAAAGTTCGCGAATAACTCCCAATCGAAAGTGCATGCATAGTCAGAAGGCTCGCTCGCGAGCGCGACTATGACCGCTGAAAAAATATGGAAATCCGAAAAAAAGTTGTTTCTCGCGCTCGTGATACGTCTCTGTCGTCGAAGCCGCGGCGCGTCGTCCCTTGAGTCCGTAGCCTTGAGGGAGCTTCGCCTTGGATGCTATCTAGGATAGAGGAAAAAAAAGCGCGAGGTGAACAAGGACGAGAATGAAGAGAAGGCCCGTGAGACAAGAATTCCGAGAAGACGAGAACTTGCGGAAAAGCGCTAAGCGAAATAAAATTATGGAGCCCATACATTAAAGGATGAAAAAGTTATAATACCCCGCCTCAGCCCCGCGACGGCCAGTGCACTCCTACGTATATATAGTTTTCCGCGCCGGAAACTTATGCGTGTGGAGAAACAAAACAACCGCGCGCGCGGGAGCCATTTTAGCTCGGCCGGACACGTGTTGCTCGGCGATGCGCGTCGGTGCGTAGTCAAAACTTACAGCGCCATTTTGCAGCCCCTCGATGTATTGTACGCGTTCACATGTCGAGCGGTGGAGGGCGAGAGCTTTTTTCGAGGCGCGAAGCATTCTCCTTGAGCGTGTGTGACCGGCGCAAGCTTTTGTCGAAGGAGAGGGAGACGTTCTTGCGAGCACAATGTGCCGCCGATAACGCTCGCGCACTGTGCACTATATGCGATGGGGCTTTTTTCGTATAGAATTCCATATTCGCGTAGTGTGTAGTGTTTGCTGCTACAGACATTTTCTTTCGAGATATGCGGGCTCGCGCCTTGACAAAGTCTCATCGCGCTTTGTTTTCGCTCTTGACAATGGCATTATGTGGCGTGTGTGCGAATAACGCAAGCTTATGTGGCGTGTGTGCAAAAATGACGCAAGCTCCCCTTCTATTTTTTTGTTTTTCAGCCGTGCGTTATTTTGACCAAAAGCTGCGTGTTTACCGTTTTGTAAACGGCGAAAATGATGGTCTCTCGTTTAGTAGTGATTCGTGTGCTCGACGTCTGATGCAGGCGAGCATCATCCTCGAATATTTTCGATCGCACGCAGCGAGAGTCTCAAACTCGCGACTCGTCATCGGCAGCGCGGGCAATGATTTCCGCGAGAAAACAGCGCCGAGGAAAAAGAATAAGAGAGAGACTCTCTCTATCCTCTGCCTCTGCATCTTTCTTTTTCTCTGCCTTGAAATGACGCTGTATAGCTCGTCGGGTTTCTTCGACCTACAGAGAAAAAGAGGGAGAGAGAGAGAGAGAAAGATAGAGGGAGTGGAAGCATGTTGTGTGCGTGAAATTGAGGCTGTGTAGCGGAGCAGCGAACGGAACATGAAAGCGGATATCAAACGAAGAAGGTATTACGGGCAGTGAGGAGGGTTTCTGCGATAGTTCGAGTGAGAACGTCTGTCTCTCTCTGCACTCTCCCTCTCTCCCCCTCTTTCATTCGGCGATTTATACGACGGGAGAAAAAGTCATAAATTACGTATTAAAAAACATACCATTTACAAGGAAAAATGTTGGCAACTATAAGTTTTTATTTCCTTACTTATTTTTCAGAATTTTATATTTTATCCATTTTAGTCATCAAAATTCGTCGTTAAATGTGAATCTCTTAAATTTTAATTGATTTTTTATCACGTTATAACAGCTCATTAAAAGAGTATGAAATGGGTTTAAAAACATACCTTTTACAAGGTAAAATATTGGCAACTCTAAGTTTTCATTCCATTGAATTATTAGTTATTATTTACTAAAAATAAACGCAATCTATGTAAAACCATTTTTACATATACCTCAAAAATAACTAGAAATCATTTCCATACGTTTTGATCCCTTTTTAATTTATTTTATCAAACTAATCTTTACAAACATATGCGTCTTTGTGTTATTATTCTAATGTTACCTTTAGAAAGTTATAAAATCATTTAATAAATTGTCAAGTATTAATTTAGCATTTTTATGTTATGTTAATCTAATTTGAATTGAAGAAAGTTGAAAAATCATTCATAAAACTGTTAAGTATTTTTATAATAAGTAATTATTGGTATTTGCCTGATTCTAATTTTCTATGTTCTGATTCTAATTTTAGTTGAAAATAAAACACTATTAATATATATTTTTATTTTATGTATGGCTCACATCTGCATCTTCCAGTTATTTCTCTAATTTCACTTTTAGAAAGATATGAAATCATTGAATCAATTGTCAAGTATTATTTTACTTCGTGTTATTTCTCTTATTTCAGTTATAGAAAGATGAAAAATCAATAAATAGTTTGTCAAATATGAGAGGTTTGGACAAATTGACTTCCGATGATGAATACGACGAAATCGACGAGAAAATGCTTCAAAGAGAAATGTCTCGAACTAAACGTTTTTTTGATAATGACAGACAAAGTTCATTCAAATGTAATTATTTTTCTTCAGGTTAGAGCAGTTCTATATGTTGTTAACAGTGTTTTCGAAAATGGAGAAAAAGTTATCGCAGTTTACAATTTACACTTGATTCATCTGCACTGGAACCCACAATTAGAAACCCAAGCTATGGACAGAATTTACAGATTTGGTGGAAAAAATAATGTTCATATCTATAAGTAAATTTCTTTGATATAAGAAACCATATAATTGTCTTGTAAAATCCATTACTTATCTTTTTTATCTATTGATCAAATAAAAATTTATATTACAAATTTGTATACAGAGATGCAATCGAAGAAAAAGTAAAAAAACTTTAAGATTTGAAGTTGGCAATCGCAAATAATGTTTTGTCTGGATCTATCAGCAATAGATTAAGAATGGAATACCTTAAGTTATTGTTTTCATAAATTGCGTTATTATAGCATTTGTTCGCCAAGATGTAAATGTAAATACGTTATGTCTGTTGGGTATTTTATTACTTTTAAACAAGTGAAGAAAGCTAACACCCACAAACATCTTTATCCTTTTGGTTACATCATTCTTATTTTTGAGAAGCTCAACATAAACATATCAATTACCTTTTTCAAAATCATCATTTTCAAAAATGTTGCTTTCACCATAGCTGTATAAGTTTCAGCGAAGTTCTAAACTTACAAGCATCACTGGTTATACAGTATTTTTTGTATTTCCAAGCGAATTCTGTTACTATTCAAAATTCCAATTATAATATTGTGATCCATACACATCTTGATTTGTCTTTCGCATGCAGTCTATCGATTGCAATTGCTTAAATAGTTATTTGATAGAGAGTATTATAATTTAAAAACTTAAGAGAGAAATTAACTTCCAATATTTGATTTAAGATTAGAATTATTATACGTGCCCTCTTTATTCTTAAGGATGATTTATAGGCAGAAATGCTAATTTTTCCATGATGGTTTTTGATACAATGATCTTTATCAAAAATTAGTATTCATTTAATCTATTGTAACGCCCCGTACAAGCTCCGTTTAAAAAATTATACAGGATAAAAAACTAAGATTTTTTTTTAAATACATTTCTAGATTATATGCGAGTATCGCGCTTCCCCACTGTCGGCAAGATCCGCGCTACAGCTGACAGCGCAACTACAGCAGCGCCACAAGTCAGCGACCGGCAGACGAAATATATATTATAATTAATTGTATGAATCGATTTTGTATATAGGTGTGAATGTAAGTATGTGAGAGTAATTTAATCGGCGCCATCCTCGCTCTCTTTCAGTCCTATATAAGGACCTGTACGGCCAGTCTGAGGGCACTAGCCGAAGCGCAACTTAAACGCCAGCGTAACTAAAGCGCCTAGTCCCTGCTCTTGAGTAATTTATGCCTTGAGCCGGTAAACAACTTAGAATATTTTCAAATATTTCTATACTTATAAAATTTCAAGATAGGCAACGATATCGCATCATAACGCGTATCCGTCCTATACTTATAAAATTTTCGATTCTTGTCACAACTAACTTATTGTTAGTACAATTTCATTACCGAATAAAAAGTTATAAAATTTTCGAACACGAGCTATCAGATAACGCAAGCTTAAGCGTATCTGTATATCTATATATTTTTGTAAGAATCAAAGCGGATTTACTTATTTGATTTATGTATTATTTAGAATATATGCAATAGTTACGCTATATTCTATAGTACATTTATTTGAATATACTTACTTTTGGTTATAAAGAACAAAAATCTTTTTATTTGCAATGAATCCTCACTACCTGGTATCCCGGACCTGAACTCCTATTGTTAAAAAATCATTATAAAAAATTATAAATTAAACTCATTCTGAATCTGTTGTCAAAATTACGACACGGATTAAGTAAATGTTCACTGTTTTTCTATAATAAGATTAATATATCTTACACTCCAGGACCGAGAAAAGTCGTGACCGTTTCATACTATCGCATTTTCCTGTGCTTCTGGATTCGAGGCTCTCCAGAATTTCGCAACTTCAACCGGCATTTCGATTTGTTCTCCCATTTCTAACGTTACTCGGGTGAATTTATTCACACATCTTTTGGGTACAGCTCCCTTATTTGTGTTTGGGTTTAGTAACGAGCAGTCTCGATTTAACGGATTTGTGGTTGTTCGTTTCGTGATGGTTTGTTCGTCAAAACCCCACGCTGCTCCTATGTCGGTCGGGTTTTGGTCCCTGAATTTATTTACAAACTCGTATTGTTCTAGCATCTTCCTCTTTTCTGACTAATGCTTGGAAATCTTTAAGGTGATATTCGCCCTGTAACCGTCTACGGAGTCTCGCGAGTCTGTCTGTTGTCGGCCCGTGTGGATCGAGTTTTAATTCTTTCAGCGCGCGTTCTAGTTCTTCTTCGTTGAATGATGTGAGAAAATTGTCGATTTTGTGTGGGAGTATGCCGCGAACGCGTTTACTAAATATGTGTCTCGTTCCTTACATTCCTGTGCTTTCAAATATTCGTATGCGCGGTAATTTTACAGTCGGATTTTTTTTTTTTTTTTTTTTTTTTTTCCCAGCTTCCAATTTTTTGAATGCAGTTATATCGGGATGATGCGAATTTTTTTTTTTTTTTTTTTGACTTGAAGGAAAATTTTCAATCAAGCGTCTTTTCGACGGATTATTTGGTAGTTTTTCTAACTAGATGGTTTTTCATTAAATTAACCACTAAGTTGGGCGCCATTGTGACATTTCTACACCCTGCTCGCGCGCGATTATTAAGGTTGTGTCCTGCCAAGCTTCAGACAGGCGCACAGGGGACTGAATTGTCGCAAAAGTCGTCAATTTGACGACAACGAATCGGCCACGGCTATCTTAGTGTCTCCGACATTAGCGGACCGCGGAGAGTGGCTGGATCCTTTTCAGCTTGGCTTGCTAGGAATAAAACTGGAAGCGGGATGTGCATGCAAAATAAAGTCTACTGTTCAACACATTCGTAATTTATTCGCTCGGACTGATCCCGCCCGACTATATTATTTATTTATCGAAATTAACAATGCAACTTCTCTTCCGGCTGTCGCTCAGTGCGGGTTTTTCTTTATTCGTGTGTTTGTTATCTGTCCGAGACACGTACCGAGGTTATGTTCTAATTAACCTAACTAATGCGACTATCACGCTATTCGCGAGACGCGCCTTTCGCAAAAGAGAGAGAGAGAGAGAGAGAGAGAGAGAGAGAGAGAGAGAGAGAGCGTCGAATGCCTCTGGCTGCTATCGCAGCTATCGATAGAGTGACCAGGCTCGTGCTTGCTGCCTGGTATTTCGGCTTCCCACTCCCAGTCCTTCGGAGTCTTGGCGATTGTCTCTCTTGGCGACTTAGCGCCGTTTTCGGTATAGCACTGGCTTTCGTGTCGCGCTATACTCTCCCTCTCTTTCTTTCTCTCTTGCACCTACCTTGTTTGTGCTTCGCGGGCGACTCCTGTCGCTTCGGCATGCGTCTCATAGGCGCGTGTCGCGTAGTGTGTATGTTTGTGAGCGTGTAAGCGCCGCTTACACGCTTCTGTGTGCTGTGCGCACGCTTTTCGTGGCATGTGCGTGTGCACTGTCACAATGTATCATTTCGGAAATCAATCTTTTGTTTGGATTGGGCTATTTATCTTTTATGTCAAAATTATCGAAATTGAATGTGTGATTATGGTGCGTATAGTGTTCTAAAAATACATAATTTTTTGTGTTTTTCAGCGCGTAAACAATCATTCCTTTTTGTTTGGCCCACGTATGTAGCAAAGCAGTCATTGCATTTTAATTTGTATACAACATTGTTCTCGGAATGTTATTGTCTTTGCCTTTTATAATGATGTTGCACATTTCACTATTAATTTTTGAAACAGTTTCAATGTTGTTTCTTTTAAAACTACGACTGACCTGCTCGTGTAAGCAATTTTCGTATGGAACACATATAAGGTTTCGTTGGTTGTTTTTGCTACGGTTTGTATGTTCTTGTGGTTGTTTCTTTTATTTTATTGTGGTGCAAGATTCTTATTTTGCGTTTCTATCTCAAATAATGTTTGAATATTTTATTTTTATACTAATATATCAAGACACATGACGCAGGGGTGAAAAGACGGGAAGTAAAATAAAGTTAACACAAGAATATAATATATTTGAGAAGATGTGATCGTTATATATTTTATTTGATTTAATTAAGTATTATTGAATCATAATATCGAATGCAATATTCTCGACGAAGTAAATATATATTAAACAACAAAATTCATATATTTACGGCGTTTGATTATCAGTTCTATAAAGAAAATAATATTTGATATGCGCGATTGAAAGGAGAAATGAATAAAAATGCTTGAATACAACAAAAAAAACGTGTGCGTCACGGGACGCCCGACAGAAGTGATAACTTCATATGATATTTATAGAAACTATCAAATATAGAACTTGTTTACCGCATGATGGCAATAATAATTTTATAGTTATATTTTTTGTTAATCTAATAATTTATAAATGGATCAGGAATAAGTAAAACGTAATTTAATTTCCTTTTGTATGTAAAATATATATTTTATGTACAATATTTATCATTATTTAACATTTTAAGTTGACTGGCTGGTATTTAACACAACAATATGATTATCAATATACACGTAAATATCACACTCGGTAATTGAAAAATCAAAATAACTATCTGTTTACTAACACAATTTAATAACACAATGTTCACTTCAAAAGTTTTACTAATGTAGAGGTTATGTTTACTGTGCACGCGCGCTAAGAGAAAAGTGTCGAGGAAAGAAAGGGAGAGATAGAGAGCGTCTGTAGTGGATCATATCGACGGCTGACTGGAAGATCACCGTATCTCAGCCGCGGCTTCGAGAACGCCGTATCCTGGCGGTGGCTTCGGGATCGCCGTATCTCAGTCGAGGCTTCGGAAACGCCGTATCTGAGCCGCAGCTTCGGAAACGCCGTATCTCGGACGCGATTTTTTTCCTTAAATTTTGAAAAAAAATCAGAATTACTTATTTGATTTATTATTTGACATTAACTACACTGTAAGTATAGATAATGTAGAAATTCGAGTAGAAAAACTTTTCATTTTACACCGATAATATCGCGATTTTGTAAACCGATTGGAATGGCCTGTCGTTGAATAGGCGTGAGATCTTTATAACCAATTTTGTCAATAATATCCAAGATTTCTTTAGGAAAACCTGATTCCTTCCACGACCGGATCGGATCAGAGGAAACCCCAATTTCAAAGTATATAGGGTCGCGCCGTAGACAAATCGTACTTTGTACTTTTTCTTGCCAAAGCGGCGCTATCGCGCCCCTAGATAATTTAAATTTAATATTTTACTAATTCAACAGAAAAAAGTTAAAACCCTTCGTTGTACTCGTATTTTTTACTTCTTTCCACCTCGCTAAACATTTTAAGTAAATATTAAAACATTTTAAGTCATATTTAAAATTTGCGCAGTACTGCCACTACAAAATTTGAGGAAAAAAAATCGCGTCCGAGATACGGCGTTTCCGAAGCTGCGGCTCAGATACGGCGTTTCCGAGGCCTCCGCTGAGATACGGCGTTTGAAGCCGCGGCTGAGATACGGTGATCTTCCTGTCAGCCGTCGATATACAGTATGCGAAAGAGAAAGGGCATGTAGACGCGAGCGAGTGAGAGAGAGCGCGAGAGAGAGAGAGAGAGAACACGTGCAAGTAGAGAGAGAAGAAAGCGCGCGTAGAGTGGGGATGTCTCCTCTGAGCCGCCGTATGCGTGCGAGAGAGGAAGCAAGAGACCGCAGGGTGGGGATGTCTCCGCTGAGTCACCGTATGCGTGCGAGAGAGAAGGCAAGAGACGGCAGGGTGGGGATAGCCAGACATAACGGCGCCGTAACGCATTCCAACCAATTCACTCCGTCCCATAAGAAGTTATCACTTCAAAAAATATTGACTTAATTATGTTGCGTGATACGTAATTCTGAACGCATGATGAACGCCCAGATCTGTGAATTTCCAAGAACACAAAATGGAAAAGGAAAGAAGATCACTAAATTAAAAGAAAATATGCTCTGTTTCGCGCTGGGTTTTGTTAATATGAAGTGATGACTCTTGTGCAGAAGAAATGGCGAAGTGCGTCCTGAGGCAACCGACTGGGGATTGACGTAGCCAGCCCAGTCGGACGGCACACAGCAGTACTTTTACGCCCTTTCGGAGGCTCATTAGTATGATAATTTATGTGCAGGAGACAAGCAGTTGCTTGTCTCCCCCAGTTTGGGCTTAACGCCATATTCCTGGGTGCACGTTAGTAGAGAGATAAAAAGATAAAAACAGTTTCCTCGAGAAGGAATCGCCGGAGTTACCTAGACCCGGTGGTGTATTAAAATTTTATTACTGGACAACTCGGACTCTTTATTCGAACGTAAACACAACTCAGCAGCTGACAGAACCAGACTAAACATAAACAATAACATCCGCGACGTCGTTGATCTCGTTGCTAAGGTCGCTATGCGCGATTCTTGGTGTTCAAATCGTGCAATGTTCAGGCTCGGTCACGCAATATGAAGTAAAAACAATTTTGATATTAAAGCAATGCATAATGTGAGAAAGCTACCTGCCAAAAAATTTGCGGAGATTTTTTAATGTTTATATGTTTTTTTAACGCATGTTATTTAAGTAAATCGGTTCCAAAACTTGATCAGTACTTTGTTGGGTTATACTGAATAAACCTGTAAAGTTTCAACGAGAAGGACCATTGCGTTCAGGAGTTGTCATGGTAACCATTTTTGGCCAAATATACCATTTTTATTATTTAAGAAAAAATAAAAAACACTTTACTTTAGTCGTCCGATAGCCTTAAATTTTAATCGTATTTTATTACATTAATCGTTCATTTTCAGATTCTTGATCATCAGTTGCGAAGGCATTGCTAACTTAATTCTTATACTAACGGAATTTTTTTTATATTATTTGAAAAATTCAATGAAATACCTTTTACTTTACAATATTCAATTTTGTCATTTTTATTATTTACAGCTGTATAAGCGTAAGACTTTGGCTTGCCCAAAACAAAATTATCTATGTATGTATTTTCGCCATATCCACTAAGTTCATCTGTTATTTCACATTGTTCAGAACAAATCAAAGGTTAATACTTATTCGTAGCATTATCATGTGAAACAAATTTACACAAATTTGTGTCATAATAACGAATACAATCACATAATTCTCAAGTATTCATATAGTTTTAAACGCGCTTGTGCTGTAGTGTGAGCTGCAATCACAACACTTGTGTGTGGTGCTAGCATTACTGAAAAAAATCAGCTGAAAACCATGCCAAAACATCAGCTGATTTTTTTCAGTAGGACACACTGTGCTACACTGTGCAAAATTGTGCCAACACTGAGCGACTTTTGGAGCACCCCATACTCCTGAAGTGCATAGGGAACTCTGAACTGGTGTAGCACGGGCTACTCTTGCCGTCGGAGCATGGCATACTCCGATTGGAGTATGCCATGCTCCGAATCAGTGTCCCAGAAGCGCCACGAGTCGGTGTAACCCACGAACCTTACCTCAAGTGCATCTTTGATACTGTTGAAGCGTTCGATAAGCATGTCGATTCTCGGGCGGCTGATGCATGTGGAGAAATTTGTTGGAGTTTACTTTAAATAAAATCCTGTGTTATTTACTGACGTACATGCTGCAGCATGGATAATTTCTTCGACAAAGTCGTCATCCTTAAGGGGTTCAAGGATTATATTATTCATCGAAGGTAAGTTTTTCACATATAACCTCAAAATAAATTCATTACTTACACAACATGATAATTATTCTTACTTTTCTGAAAATAATTATAATTGTACTGCTTTAGCTTTTGTTTTAATGCACTTTTAATATAATTTAATCAATAAAATATATTGGATTATAGGACACAAAGGCTGGAAATTATACCAACCACTTATTTCTTAGTTTACTCTCCAGGTAGAAAAAGTGTTTTTAACTGGCATATTTCAATATATCTTTTCTGATAGCACTTATTATAAAGTAAACAGTTATTTCTGTGTGGCCAAAATAGTCAGAGATAAAATGTGTGTGTGTCGCAGTGTGCCAGAGGTGATATCTGAATTAGTTATTATCTATATAATATTATGGTATCAAAGTGATATTTATCAGATGTTTGGCATAACAACTTTGAAAATTATTTAGAACCAAAGTACCATCGCAGTTTTTACTTAATAGTCGTTGTTGATCCTTTCGCATCCCACTTTATCAAGGGGCGCGATGGCAAGAAAAAGAACGAAGTTCGGTTCGAGACAGAGCCACCCTATTATACTTTGAAATTGGATTTTCTAACCGAAAAAAAAAATTCGATTGCATACAAATCATTAGTATTGCGCGTACGCTCAATCTGTTGGTATGTACTTGGAATATATCAACCTAATCTTTCATTTCTAAAAAGATTTATACGAAAATATTACTTTATTAACTTAATATTGCAAGTTGAAAATTTCCACGGTATATTTCTTTTCGTTAAATTTATTCTCCCGATATTTTGTCTCCTCTGGTCACGTGGCTTCCGGTGAGTTATATACGTATTATACGTCAGTGGTTACAGCAGTTAATCTACTATACCGACATTTGTCTTCTACTCGGTGACAGTGACACGCGATTGTGTTTATATATATTATTGAATTGAATTGAATTATGTACTAGATATAATAATGTCATACGATTATATGCGCGATGTGATGAATTTCTACAGCAATAGTAGCTAGTTGTCTATTAAATAGATCAAGATTTCAAGGACAATTTTCTTTGTAAAAGATGCGAAATCTCCCTAAAAGAACTTTTTTCAAAAGTAATAACCTTGGCAAGAAAAAGACAATAGTAATAAAAGTAGTGAAATCTCTAAATATAAAAATGTCAAGTAAATGTTTTTTTTTATATACGCATTAAGATAAAATTAAAGTTAAAATCAGTTTTCCCAAAAAATGATATTTAAATGCGTACAGCAAGAAAAAACATTTACTTGACATTTTTATATTTAGAGATTTCACCACTTTTATTACTACTGTCTTTTTCTTGCCAAGGTTATTACTTTTGAAAAAAGTTTTTTTAGGGAGATATCATTTACGTCCAATTATTCATATAGGTTCTGATATGAAAATCAAAGTTATAGCAGTTAAGATAACGACATCTTGATTTATTATTTCAATATCTTGAAAAAAATTAAAGTGCCAAATTTTAGCCCTGTAGGTATAATAGTTTGTAAATGACAGCCAAAACAAGATTTTTGATGATCAGGATTGCTTGTTTTACAATTTTATTTTGGCTTTATTTCAATTGACCGTACCAAGTCATCAATTTTTATTTCATAATGTCATGTTCTATGGTTAAACAAATTAATACATTAGATGAAAATTTCAGATTTTGCTTGGCATCGGTGATTAGGTCAAAATCGAAATTCAGACAATTGCAGTGATAACATAATAAAGGCTATTTGAACTTATTCATCAGCTTTTGGCATTTCCAAAAAGAGTACATACTAATAACTTTTGATTTACAGTACAGAAGCAATTAAAAAAATTCAACAAAATTTTAACGTCATTCTACTGTGGCAAAATTATGACGAACGATATCTTAGTGTTGGAAAAATTTTGAGATCAATATTAAGTTTTTGATAGTAGCATCTTTTTTCACTGATTAGAAAACTTTCTTAGTATATTATAAATAGTACATTATGCAACAAAAGACTAAAGTTGTAGATTATTCTTGACTTTAGTCCCGTGGTGCATATAGTACTTTATTCCCGACTTAACTGTGTAGCCACTTTGTTGACTTGAAAAGTGTGATCCACTTGCTCATTGTATATACAAAAATACGAAATAATAAAATTCTTTTAAATAAACTTTTTTAAAATTATAAATTGTTTTCAATTGTAAATTTTTAACATTTGTTATAATTTTTAAAATTTTTTAAAATTCAAAAATTTATTACATTCTGCAATATTTAAAAAATTTCTTTCCCTGTTTTGAGGAAAATAAAAACTTTTTTCCCTGTTTTGTGGGAAATAAGAACTTTTTGCCCTGTTTTGTAGGGAATTATGACTTTTTTCCCCGTATTGAAGGAATTAATGATTTTTTTTCCCGCAAACGCGGGAAAAAAGTCTGAGAAAATATTTGAGGGAATAAAAAGCTATTTTAGTCCCATTTCTTAGGTCAAACAGTAGCTATTATAATAAAGTCGGGCATAAAGAATGTTATTATTTTGTCTTTTTATTTTTTGTAGCACATGTACAAAACGAAGACTTTTATAATCTTTCGCTAGAATCGATTGTGAGCATCCTAAAAAACAACATGAGTGATGTTTCATTATTTCTACCACTTTTTCACAATGAAAGAGTAAATTATCGTGAAAGCCAAAAGGCCATTTTAAACAGTAATTCTAACGTTGACTTAAATATTCATTCACTGAAATAGTGGTAGATGAATTTGTTCCATCAAATGCGAATATACCAATTATTTATGTTCAAACTCCAATTAACACTGATGACATTTCAATGTCAGAAGAAATTGTAAGTTCTACTCAGAATAGTACTTCAAAAATGAAATCTCTACCGACGAAATTTCAACATCGAAAGAAACGGAAAGTTCTACGTACAAAAATGTTGCAGGTGTTTATTTAATGTAACAAAATTATTTTCCTTAATATATTATCTTTAAAAGGTTTTGTTTTGTTACTTTGAATGATTAAAAATTGGTCAACTGTAGAGATTTTCAATGCAGATTTTTATTCGAGCATATTATTTTTTAAAAGATCCAACTCGTTAACTGACTTTCTAAATCAATTTAAAAAAAAAAAATATTCTTTCTGAAATCATTTATTCTGTCTTTCGAGTTTTGCAGGTGACTTTAAGTTCGTTGAAAATAGTTTGTATTTTTCATTGAAAGATACAATTGAGGGTCGTATCATTTTAGGAATGTATAAACATTGAAAGATTCTGTTACAAAGCAGATTGAAAGTATTTGTCATTCAAAAATTAATAGTTGAAAATTCAGTTACATACAAGTGAGTTTTATAAGTCAACCTTATCGTTTTTTATGTGTAGCTATGTCTACTGTATTACGAAACTTAATATTTTCATCTATTCTAAAGATGTCTCACAATCGGCGTTACTGTTACTTTGGTCGCTATGCAAATGTTTAAACAATACAATAACGTTTATGCGATTATAAATATTAACGTTCACCTTTTGTGAAGTATCTTATATATAACATTTACAATGTATCGATTGCTGCTTTTCTTCGCTATCGCAAACACATTCTTTTTCCCTTCTGATTATTTATTCTCGATTTGCTATTTTCATTGACAATTATTTTATGTTACTATACACATGTTTTTCTACAGTTAATATTTACAGCTGCTATAATAAGCTGAGCAGTGATAAAATATATTATAATTTATAAAAACATTCTTTTACAGAATAAGTAACTCAAGGTTTGAAGAAGTAACAAACCAGATAGTACAATTATTTCCTACTACTACAGCTACGTATTGGTACTGCAAGTCACATGCTAATACTCATGGTCAACACATATTAGCTTCTGGTTGTTTAATAAATTCTTATAAAGTTTATCGCAAAAATTTAGTATTAGATGTGTCTTCAAGCAGTATAGTTACTGCCGAAGGTAAAATTATTTAATAATCTTAACATTTATTACATGTGTCTTTACTTTTATGCATTTTATTGTACTAATTATCATTAATTCTTGGCTATCTGTAATAGTAAATGAGAACTCCGAATTAGATTTATCGTCGTTGACAAATTCAAATCGTTCTGAATATTCCATTTTGACTATTACCGATATGTGGGTCAAGTCTTTTGAAAAGAGGCAGCAAATACTCTTAGTAAAGAAGAACAAAGTTACCATACGGTACGACAGTTATTTGAATACATTTGTGTGTTTGAATTCGTCGTTTGGAAGTTGAATGAATGGACTAGATATATAGGTATACAATGTGTATCTAATTGCACAAGTGGACGCGAGACTGTCGCGTTTGTGGAACATGCGCGGACACTCTAGTGCGCGGACTATAGGCTGTCCGCTTTTGGTGGACGATGCTGAGTCCGCTTTTATACTTACGCGCGGACGTTGTCCTTGTCCTGAAGTTCTTACTTTTGTTACAATTGGTTTTATAGGCACTTGATTCTCTTACTGTTTACTTCTTAGGATTTTGGTTATTATATGGTTCACTCTTAATTAGTAGTATAATAATTGTACCAACTGATTGAATTGCTATCTTTGTTTTATTGGAGACAACACAGAACTCAGCAGACAATACAGTTTCTTACAAGATGTTATTACTTGTGCGTTGATATCTTATAGTTAAATTGATGTTATTACAATAAAACTTAACTTACAGTGTATTCGTTCTGATATGTGACCTGAACTAGATAGTCCTTCGTGGCACGACAGATGCTAATTGATCTTAATCTACACGATTACTCGTGGCAGGTTTATGTACGCTAAATCTAAATTGCTCTATGGTTTCCCACTAACGCCGGTCTGCTATCGACGGGCCTTTCGCTTGTTGCACGATGCAGACTCTCAAACCAGAAAACAAGGAGTTCTACTATAACCTGTACACAGAGTTTGAGTGTTTTCTAGGCACTCAATAGGCGATGCGTACGGAGGTATAGCACTCGTACTCGCTAACCGGGTACAGCTACACGACGACAAGTTACTTATACAAAAGACACTCCGTGGATCGTTTCCTGGCTTTTTAAAGCCTCGGTGACGATTCAAGGAGTTGTGAAATTACGGAAACGCGACAACGATCGACCAATCAACACCTGACGTGCAAAGACGATGTACAAAAGTAAGTCAGTAGTACGCGCGTATAAGAAACACTGACTCGTAGGTCAAAGCGCTCGCTCCGATTTTCGGCGATTGGTTTTGTGTTGTTGCAATCGGTTTTATTATACGTCGTCTGTATCGGTGCACGAATGCAATCGTACAGTCGATGTATGTGTGTGTATATATATATATATATATATATTTATTCGTAATCGCTGAGGTGTATAAACGTGGGACATTACCCCCCCCCCCCCCCGGAATATTGCTGTCCCCGGCAATGGAAGCGGCGTAAGAATAAAGATGTCCCATGTTTATTCACGTGAAATTTTCTGGTAGAATCCGTATTACTAATTTTTAATATCTGTTACATTATTCTGTTTAATTTACAAATCCTACACTCGTATGGTATCCTTTGAACACACTCACCGTTTGCCCAGTTAGCATGGCAAACTACACAAAGTAACCAACTTGATTCTTGATGTTCGGTTCCCTTGTACCAGCAGTCATCTTTGCACCCCGTACAACTCGTAAATAATGGGGGGCTGTGGGATTGTTGAGTGTTGTGTAGTGACTTCCAGTCTATTCAAGGGAACTCTGGCTTTCGAAACTAATGCCTCTTCTTTTAGTTTTATTCTCTGCTCTCGTTTTCTAATCCTGTCTTTCTCTCTTCTCTTTTCCTTTTCCTCTTCGGTTTCTACTTTTGATTTTTTTTTAAAATGTTCTCCTTCGCAACGTCGAGTCGTCGGACACGGCGGTGTATTGCTCTCCAGCAGTTTGTCCCCTTCCACACACTCGCTCTCGCCTGCGTTGGTGTGTGTACGCGGACGCAGCGGAACTTCATTCTCTAATGCACGCGCCTGTGCAGGTGAATTCGGTGCACTCTGCGGAGTCGGCTGACTGTTATACTCCCGCAACACTTCGACTTCAAGTTCAACGTACCTGCCTATGCTAGTGTGGGCGGCCGGACTTGGTCGATGTCCGCGCTTTTCCTCTTCTGTATGCATTGGGGGGTCAAAACAGGTTACTGCTTCGATGGACTCTGTTCGCTGCATGCGTGTGTCTTTCTTTATCACCACTGATGATTTTGTAGTAATAGGAACGCCGGTTTTCAGCTGAATTCTTCCTACGTCCGCTTGTACTTCCTTTCCTTGTACTTCGGGTACCTGTTCGTTTTTACCCCTCTCTGCAGCTATAACACTTATGCTTGAAGGCACTAAATTTTGTTTGGATTCACTCTTGCTATCAGTTAAACGATACTGTTCTACTGCTTGCCAGTAGTTTTCACGCGCGGTTGTAACTACCCTTTGTGCTCTTTCAAGTTGTTCGATGGCTTTATCGAGTATTTTCTTGGCCATTTCTACTACTTCTTTTTCAAAGATTTCGTTTGTCATATTGATGCTACGTATACATGATATGGACGTAAACTGAACCGATGTGACTCGAATGTGCGGCATTGCCCTGCGAAATGCTGACCTAGCATTTAGCCGGGCAATGCACTTTCCCCTTTGCTTCATTTCTGTGTGCGCTGCGACTTTGGATTTTAAAGTTGTATCTCTTGTGTATGTCGTATTAATTTTCATGTATGTGTGTTTATACTAATCATGTACAGGTATGTATATTGTCGATTTAAAATCTTCGAAATTTTTAATCTTTCATATATCTTAATGATTTTTATAGGCTTTAACGGTATCGATAGTTAATGTATTTATCGCAGATAAATTTGTTCGTTAATGTATTTATCGCAGATAAATACATTAACGAACAAATTTTACATTGCAAACGAATTTACAATGTAAAATTTGTTATTTTAGTTCCTAATTTGTCAATTAAGCATACTCCAAATATATATAGTCGCAAAATTTCCAATTTGTATAAAATCAAAGTAACTCCGTTAGTGATAAGCTAGTTAATGCAAAATTTAAATTCGCTATAAACTATTATTTTCGGTGATAAGTGCTAGAATATTTTCATAAGTTTATTTGACTCGCATTAGTCGAATTAATGCGTACGCTCCTGGAGAATATTCTCTTTTTTTTTCTAAAAAAATTTTTTTATTTATACTGAGGTCAGCAATTTCATTTCCAACTTCGGATTTTCGCGCTTCGTGACATTCGTTTCTCGTACATTGTTCGGATCGTGCTCACATTCGTTCGTCAAATAATTCTACAATGGTTCGTCGTTACAAGAGGTTTTGTCCTGGTGGAAGATGGGAACGTGTAAATGTAAGTACAATTTATTTTATTTTGTAATTATCGTTTTGTTTTCGTTCGATCCCAATTTTTTTTTTTATTTACTATTGTACCTGTTATTTTTGCAGTTTACTAATTGGAGCACCTTGCGCGCTTTCCGGGCTGACTACCGGTATATGAATGAGCGCCTTCAGGAATGTTTTGATATTCCTTTCTACGACTGGCACTTGGACCGGCTGTTCCTGTCGGAAGAGTTTCATTTTGTATCCACAGAAGGCTTTTCTGTGGAGATCGAAATTTACCAGGAGCTCCTTGTTCTATACATCGGTAGGCTTGTTATATGCCGTCAACCGCTGGACCGCCAATTGCTAATGACCTGTTATAACCAAAGTTCTCGTGTTTTTTCTTCTAGTTTAATTTTATGTGCGGTTAATACAATTATTAAATGTATCTCTCCTCATATTTTAGATTTATTGTATGAATAAATTAAATTACTTATACTATATTTTGTTAATTTTTCTTTAATCAATCCTTATATATAATAAAAATTTTAACTGAATAAAATGAAGCCGGAATACGTTAATAACAGGTTATTTAAAAATATGTAAATAATAAAAAAATTTTTCTTGATCAGGAATCGTCTACTAGTACACGTTTGGACGTCACAGTCGTCGGTAACAGTAAGTCCAAACATCTGTCCGCACTCAGTTGCGTCTGTCTGTCGTGTAAGTGTCCAATTCCGTCCGAATACACATTCTCGAAGTTTCGTTAGTACAATGAGCTTCCTTGGATTGGCAATGGCCTTACGTAGTCATTCAAGGAGTCGATGCTAGAAATTCTTCCCCTTTCTGTTAACTGTTGGTTTGATCCTGTTGCCTCTTGTACTTGATAGACTGCCAGCTGTGTACAATTTGGAATCTTCGCTGGTGGTATGTGTATGACTGTTTCTGCAGGGAGAGACTGATGTGTGTTAAAATTGGTTGTGATCTCTCTCATATTGTAAACGGTTTGCTTGGGATCATAGGCTAAGAGAGGTCTGGCTGTGGGCAGTTCAAAATTTTCATCCTTGGTGTTTTCAATTATCTTGGTCTTATTCCTGCGACTGCGGTTGCTTTTTGGGGCACAAAAACTGCATCCTCTTTTAATGCAACCATACCTGCATACAATAATTATTAACGCCACTATAATTATTGGGCTTATACCCGCCAAGGAAATGTATGACGTATACATATATTTCTCTCTCCTTTGTGCGTCAATCTCCGTAAATTTATCTTCGATTTGCTGGAGCGTGATAGCATCCTCACTCTCCGCCCACTTACGAATTTGTTGTTTATCCACGTTCGTAATATCCGGGACTTCATTAAATGACTTATAAGTCTTCATAATCCTATCAGTTGACAATTTTAAGTCAAATTTGAGACCTGGATTGTACAAGTAAGTTTAATTTGCTTCTATAACGTTTACGCCGTACAGTATGTTTTGGTTAGTGTGACCATAACACTGTCCACGTAGCGTAAATATACCTGTCCCGTTTATTGTTAATTCGGCTTTGCGTTCGTCATTACACATGATACGCATTTGGGTTGGTTTGATGACCGAATAGAGCCACTCATCGGTACTATGGAGCTTTTCTCTGTACGGAGTGGACGTAGTTGAAATAGCTAGTTTACACATTCTTAGTGTAGCTTGAGTTGGTCGTGCAAGTAGTGCAAACTCGCAGGGACTATTGTCATTGTCAATGTTAAAAGGCAAGGTTGGTGGGCACATAACTACTTTTTGATGCATTCTACATGTATCAATATACTCTTTTGTAGCTAATAAATAGTTTTGCATGTCGTGTGACACTATTAAGTGTGAATATTGCGGAACTAACGTTACATAGGACGTCGCATTAGTTATGATTTCTTGAGGAATTGGTAGAGGATGTATCTTGTATTGTGAATATCTTGCCTTATCTGATAGTGGAAATTCCAGAATCAAAATTAATTTCCCTCCTACCGTGTTTACACTGACTTTAGACATTGCATGTAACATCTCTACCGTTATAGTGCTATGCTCCCAAGGTAGCGTGTGTCCATTTAATGTTTTAAGTATCGATTGCAGTTGCTCGTGTGTAAACAACAATGGATGTAAGTACCCTCTCGTAGCTGTCTCAATGGTGTTCACAAGAGTTTTATACGAGTTGATACTGTGCTCCAATGATTGATCAAATTGGTATACCCATTTGAATAAAGTCTGGACGATTGTTGAACGGTTAGCATATTATCAAGTTGATTTGTCCTATTTGCTATATTTAAAAATTGTAAGTGTTGCTCATATAAAGTTCTTTGAGCGTCATCAAGTTTTTGGTGTAGCGACTCTAGGTTAGATTGTACTATGTGAGTCTGGCTGGACAATAAGGTGGACATGTTGGCTGTCCTTTCATATAATCTGTCCACGTCCTGGTTCAATGGATCTCTGTCCCCCGCGTCCATAGTTCCAAAGAGCTGCCGGCTTGTCCAACCAATAAACTCGAGCGGAGCTCCTCGCTTAGATAAAGCATGAGTGAATGGAATAAAGCTGTTGTCTGGGACAACTAATGAGGGTGCAAAGAATATGTGGAGGTCTTCTTCTAATGATTTTAATGTTTTCATTGCTATATCGAATTTATCAATTGAAATAAATTCTTTGCATTCTTGTTTACTTAGCTGATCGTTGCAAGTAGTAATCATTTTAAACATTTGTTTTTCTCTCCAGGTTATTGGATCATTTCACTTCGTGAAATCCAGGGTGACTACTATTTTCCATTTTACTCTCTCGATCTTCACCTCACCCTTATATTCATAATATATTCCTGGATATTGCTTTAATGGTGTCAGCTTGTAATACGGTAGTCTGTCCCGGTTTTTGCCTTGAGAGAATGGTACCCATGAGAGCATAAGGAGCGCCATCAGTGAAACTGTCCGAACCATCTTTCTGTAATAAAAGACAACGGAGTTTACTAAGTTATTATTTAAAGAATTTCTGTAATTTATCCTTATGTTTAACTATTAATTTGCCATTTATTGACTCGACTATCACATTATTATTATCTCTGATTTCTTTCACTATGAATTGACCATTGTAATATTTATCTAATTTTCCATATCTAGGCTCTTTGAGAACTCTTACTTCATCTCTCACTTCAATATTAAATAGTCTTGCTTTTCTGTCGTAATATTGTTTGTTTTTATACTTAGAATCGATGAGGTTACCTCGAGCTATGGTTTGCATTTCTCGTAAACATTCGGTCAGTTCTTGTATATATGCGTTATAAGTTTTTAGCTCGTATTCGCCCGGTAGTCGGTTTGGAGTTCTGGCTGGACGTCCGTATACTAACTCAAACGGAGTATAACCTGTCGATGCATGTACTGATGTGTTGTATTCGTGCATAGCAAATGGTACGACCTTGTCCCAGTCTTGTTTGCTGGACGCTTTGTTTCTCAAGAAATCCGCCAAGACTGCATGGCTTCTTTCTAACGACCCGTTAGATTGCGGATGATAGGCGGTTGTTGTATTTAGCTTAAACTGATAAATTTCGGACAGCTCCGATAATAACTTATTTTGGAAGCTTTTACCTCTATCACTCAATATGATGCGAGGTACTCCGTACTGCGCAAATAAGTGTCTGGACAATGCGTCTGCAATGGTGATTGCTTTTATATTGGGTACGGGCACTGCTATACAAAATTTCGAAAATTGACATTGCATTGTTAAAATATGCAAATTTCCTTCCGTAGTTTTACAGAGCGGTCCTACTGTGTCGATGGCTACTTTATGGAACACTTCACTTGGTGTATCTGTAATTACCATTGGTTCTCGTGTTTTAATTCGCAGTAATTTCTGTTCTTGACACATCGAACATTTGCGGACAAACTCCTGAATCTCCGCCTTCATTCCCTTCCAGTAATATTTTTCTCGGACACATCTGTAAGTTTTGCCCATGCCCCTGTGTCCCCCAAATAGGCTGTTGTGATAGTCTTCTAGAATTGTTGAGCGGTATTCTGGCGGAACTGTCGTACATGTCCCATAGCAAAACGTTATCGTCATGTCAACGTTATGGAACACTTCTTTAAATCTTTGCACCAAGGTTCTTCTGGGCAAAGTGTTAGTTATTTCCCCTGTTCTAGTTATCCTGAAAGAACGCAGTTTCTTTCCCAAAAAAAGTTCCTTTAACGTTTGTAAGCACTTATTAAGATCACTTGGTTTAACTTCGTCTCCCGCCTTGTTAGCTACAACTAGGCTAAAGATATAGCGTTTCCGATTGATCGTTGTGATTACATCGCCTATGTTGGCTTTTGCCTTCTCCAGATCTTCTTGGTGGACGGCTTCTATGTCCGCGAGCAATTTGTTAGTACCAGTAGACAGGTTTAGGTCCTTTGAAACAAAGTGGACTATGTTGTCTTTTAAGTATGTCACGCACTCTCTTGTACTCAACATCTTCAATTTTTCCTTTACGTTTGTTGGTTCCACTATGTGTGGCAAAGGTGCGGTTGCTGGAAGTTTTGCGAAATTAGTTATTTCTGTAGTTTCTGTGGGTAGCAGGTCAGGCATTTCCTTTATGACTTCCTCGCCTGTAATTCTGGGTTCTTCTGATTTTGTTTTATTATCGACACTTAATTTGCCTTCTTTGGCAACTATTTGTTCTGCCAATTTCTCTAAACGTTTATCTTTTACTGGTCGACTCTCGTCTTCTGTCTCCTCCTCACTATCTTCTTGTTCTATCGTAGATAAATTGTGCCAGTTCGTTGTATGCATTGTTTCTTCATTCCAAGCAGTGGAACTTGCCTTTGTGGATTTTAGAGGAGACTTCATACGTATTGGACTGGCTTTGCTCTCGGCGTACTCTAACATCCACTCTCTCAACGTACTGCTGGGCACGGACCTGTCCTGCTTAGATTTGATAAATTCTTCCGATATTGCATCGTCTGGTTTAGAATGTGAGGGGGATAGTGACTTAGCTTTCCTGGGAGGAATCCAGCTGGACGCGTTTTGTATATCCCATTCTTCCTCGTCCGTTTCCTCCATTTCTTGTTCTCGGAGATACGAGGACTCTGGATGTTGTTCCATATAGTTGTCCCAACATAAGGATGATTTCCGATTGAACGTAGTTTCTTCACCTCTGTTACTAGCCTGGATTGGTATGTCATTGCTGATAGCTGTACCATTCTTATCTATCCTGGACAGCTCATGTAATTCACTGTTATCCATAACTTGTCTGGGCATAGACCTCCTCATAGTTGATTGCAATTGAGGTACTAGTAATTCTCCTTCGCTGCTCGATGTTGACGAATCCTTCAAAGGTGACTCAAGCACGCGCTTCGTCGGATAAGTGTTTGTTTCCCTACGCGGACTGCTCACTTGTTCGCTTTTTCCTTGTATAACCTCTTCCACTTCACTTTCACCTAGGCTTTTATCGTTGTCCTCTGCTTCAGTCCGCATTTCGACTCCATACACATTCGACAGATACAGAGTCGTTACGTACCAGACTTGGAAGTATTGATTTATTACTCAGTGGTATGGGTGGCGGGTCCGAAGTTTCCAGACAGTTATCCTCTGTCAGAGTGGTGTCTGCTGTATCAACGCGGCTTTCGGACGAAAATTCCGATGTTGTTCCTAGCGGTTCTGAAAAGGCTACCGTTTTTGACCGGTCCGCTTTTCTTCTCTTTAATCGCTTCGCTATAGTACTGGCATCCAAATTTGCTTGTCCACCCTCCATACCCTTAGGCACAGTCAGAACCTCGTTTTTGGAACCCGGCTTTCTTCCTGGTTTCTTCTTCGGTACGTCCAGAGTGTTTGACTTGCTGCTAAGATTTTGTCTGATGGCTAGGGAAGTTTTGGTCGGTTTCGGCACTATTGGTAGAACTCTAGCCTCCTCTCCTACAACTTCATTCGGGACAGAATTCTGCTGTTCATCTGACTGCTCCAAAGTCCTCTTATCAATTGGATTTCGGGACAATGCGTCCGCGTTCGTGTTCAGCTTTCCAGGTTTATACCGGAACGTATAATAATATCCTCTTAGTCTCAGTCTCCAACATATATATATATATATATATATATATATATATATATATATATATTTATTCGTAATCGCTAAGGTGTTTAAACGTGGGACATTACAATATTTATATTGAAGCTTAAAACAGATGGTTATTCGATCATACAGGGTTTACTCGAGACAAATGCTACTTCGAAAACTATAGCAGACAATTTTCGAAGTATATTTGATACACGCTGCACTATTTTAACTCCTTTATTTTGCAAATTCGGGGATGTTTCTTAAATAAGTTGTATTAAAGATTTCAGAAGAACACATAAGGAATATATTGCTCAAAGTACATTTTTCTATTCTGTTTATTATTGCCTGTAAAATTTTGCCTAATGAAAAAATTTAATTTTGAATAAAATTATTTTATTGCAGTTCCTAAACCTATATTAGCATTGTTGTATGCAGCCTACTTTCTCACAAAAGCAAACTCTGTTACCACAAAAGAGAGAGGTACCTACACCTTTTCACGTGATGAATGTGTAGAAAATTTCATAAAAGTAGTTGAGGTAACAATGAATGACAACTTAATTTTATTGAAGTAAATTTAATAATCATAATTATACTAAATGATATTTTTGGTAATTTTAGAATGAATCTCTGGTTGAAACCTATATTTCGAAATTGAAACGAAAGTTGAATGACCTTGGATTGACTGTTGCTCAGTACGTTATCTTTTGTGGAAGATTAGATAATGTCACCAAAGCATTCGTCGTTTTTGATACTATACGTTACGAAATTAAGGATCCTTTAAAAGCAGTAGGAGCTTGTCTTCAAATATCTATAGCCTTACATTCCTGGGCAGTGAATTGTAGTACTGTCTGGCTATATTTATTAGAGTACATATATTCCATCCATCCTAATATATCTTGCGCATTCCCACCTGCAAAGACGGCTAAAACTGTATCGGCTTTTATTAATAAAATTGATCCTTCATTCACTACTGCAGGTATTTTTTTCTACTTTTTATTAATCAAAGTAATTTATTTTATAAAATCATGCCTTCTTTATTATTATTTTGTATATCAATTTTGTGTTTCAGAAGAAAGTGCTACTACTTCTTAGGCCTGCTTGTAAAATTATTTCTATATATCAGTATTAATAGATTTAACTTGTAATTACTGACGTTCCTTTAGATTTAATAATCGCAAGTTTTGACAATCGTAAATGCTTATGTAATAATAATTTATTACCAAAATGGATTACGTGAGTCTTTTCAATGCTATTTTATCATTTGTCATCTTACTATATCGAGAACCATCTTTTCCGAGGAAGATAGTTGAAATAGTTTTTCATTTTATAACCGAATTTATTACTGAAAAATTCTGTAAGTCTCTAGAAGATTCTGTTCTGAAAATAATTGATAAGGCCCATAGCAAACAAGAAATGAAAGAAAAAATTCGCGAATGTTTTTATTACATTGTAATATTTTTCGTAATTTTTTGTAACGCCCCGTAAAGCTCCGCTTTAAAAAATTAATAAAATTAAAATAAAACTAAAATTTATATAAATACATTTTTAGAATGTACGCGACTATCGCGCTTCCCCACTGTCGGCTAGGCACGCGCTACAGCTGACAGCGCAACTACAGCAGCGCCACGAGTCAGCAAGCGGCGAGTATTAGCAGAGAGCAGCAGCGAAAGAGTAGGAGAAGCGGCACAGCGTGCGTGTATATATGTATATAGCGAGCGGCGAGCGCAGCGGCGCAAAGTAGGAGAAGCGGCGCAGCGTGCGCACATGATAGTTAATTGTATGATTTGATTTTGTATATAGGTGTGAATGTAAGTGTGAATGTATGAATGTGAAAGTAAATTAGGCGGCGCGATCCCCGCTCTCTCCCAGGCCTATATAAGGACCTGCACGGCCAGTCGGAAGGCACTAGCTTTAGCGCAATTTAAGCGCCTAGTCAAAACTCCTGAGCAACTTATGCCTGGAAGTTAAATATTTCTATACTTATGAAAATTTCAAGATAGGCAACGATATCGCATAATAACGCGTATCCGTCCTATACTTGTAAAATTTTCAAATTCATGACAAAACTAACTTAGAAAAATTTCGTTACCGTATTTAAACTTATAAAATTTTCAAACACGAGCTATCAGATAACGCAAGCTTAAGCGTATCTGCATAAGATCTCTTCTTGAAACATTACGATTTAATCAGATAACGCAACTTAAACGTGTATCTGTTTATTTATTTTTGTAAAAATCAAAACGGATTTACTTTTTTGGATTCATATGATGTTATAGAATATATGCAATATTTATGCAATATTCCATAAAATATAATTATTTGAATACATATACTCTTTGTTATAAAGAACAAAAATCTTTTTATTTGCAAGGGAATCCTCACTACCTGGTATCCCGGACATGAACAACTATAGTTATCAAATCATTATAAAAAATAATAAATAAAAATTTATTATTAGAATCTGTCGTCAAAATTACGACACAGATTAAGTAAATGTTCACTACTTTTCTATAATAAAGTTTTTCGCAGGACCGAGAAAAGTCGTGACCGTTTCATTTTCGACAGAAAAAAAACGTTTACAATTCTTAAAAAAAAAGGATTTCAAGAACCAGAAAAATTTGAAATTCGTAAAGTTTTTACTGAAGTAATTCAAGGAAACAAAACTGTTTCGTATAGTCGCCAGTTTTTGCTTATTACTTGCCTTTAATTCACTCTTTACAACATTTTTTAGAGATTCCAAAATTTTAGATAATGTAAAAAAATTGTCTCTAACAAGTGATATAATTTCAAATGTTATGCAAAGTAAATTCTGGAAAAAACATGTTGTAAATAATATCAAACATGAATACGTATTACCGCTTTTTCTATATTATGATGACCTTGAAGTTGGAAATGCTCTGGGTAGTCACAGTGGTAAAAATAAATTCGGAGTAGCATACGTTTCGATAGCTTGTTTGCCTGCAAACATTGCTTCACTATTAGAAAGTATTATTTTTTCAATGATTGTGCATAGTGAAGATATGAGGCAATGTACGAAAGAGCTTATTTTTCGAAAGCTTATAAACGAATTAAACTTTTTGAGTCAAACGGGTATTACTGTAGTAGTTGATAATATTCCTACTGTTTTCAAATTTCATACCGTTGTTATTATCGGAGACAATTTAGGACTAAATGCAATATGCGGCATGGTGGAATCATTTAAAGCTAATGTTTACTGTCGAATATGCAAAGCAAATTCATTTGAATGATCACAACCAGCACAATTATGTTCTGAAAGCAAGAGCCTCATGAGGACACGGAAAAATTATCATTTAGATTTAATGAAAGCTAAGACAAATGAAACAGGCTTAAAAGAAAATTGTGCATTCAATAAGCTACATAATTTTCATATTACAGTTAACAAAAGCGTTAATTTAATGCACGATGTACTTGAAGGTGTTTGTATATATGTGATACGTGCTATTTTATACCAATATATATCTATAAGTAGAAATTGTTTACTCTTCAGTATCTGAACTTAAGAATTTATGAATTCGTGTTGCACTCGTATGATACGAATAAGCCTCCTCCAATCACGTTGAATAGATATAAAGAAAAATTAAATTTGAAATAGTCTGCTTCTGAAATGTTACTTTTAACGCGATACTTAGGGGTAGTAATAGGTGATAAAATTCCTAGTGATGACCAACATTGGAAGATGTATATTTGTTTGAAAAAAATTGTTGATATTCTCATGTCTCCGAGAATTGCGAATACACATATAACTACGTTAAGGCAACTAATTGAAGATTTGAATTCTATATACTTAAATTTCTGTAAGGCATTAAATCCCAAATTTCACTTGTTAATACATTACCCTACAATAATAGATTTTTTTGGACCATGCGTGCACTATTGGACGATGCGCTATGATTCGCGTCATCGAGACGTTAAAGCAAATGCTGTTGCTTCCAATTGTAATGTAAATCTCCTAAAAAGTATTGCAATCAAACAAGCGTTACAGATGACTAAAACATTTGATACCTTTGAAAATAAATCAGATATCTCATTTGACTCAGATAATATTGCAAATAACGGTACTTATAATCACGTCACTGTTAATGGAAGTGAGTACAGAGTTGGATGTTTTATAGTCATTAGTGTATATGAACCAGATATTCAAATTGGAAAAATAATTAAAATTGAAAAATTTTCATTGACTGATCAAAGTAGAGATCAAGTTGAATCACTGGTACAATTCACTGTTCATATTTACGAAGAGGTTTACTTCTATGACCACTTTATGGTCTACGTCATTGCTGGTACCGAAAAAATTGTAACGCTTAACATGGTGTCACCTCACCCCTCACAGGCCGGGGCGAGACGCGGAAGTCGAAAAAGGCCAGTACGTATGATTGTACGACCGTGTTAAACATTTTACGAAGGAAGCAGACTGTGAAGTACTTCCTGCGTCCGGCAGTGGTTAGCCACTGCAGCTCCCGCCTGTATGGGGAGATGTGATCATCTCTCCTTACACCATAGATGTACTGGATTCCTGTATTTACGAGTCTCTGTAGTTTTAAGTCGAGTTTCTGCGTCAAGTCACAGTATGCAAGAGAACAGTAGTCGATTAGCGGAAATTGGAGTGCCTGCGCAAGATGTTTACGCAATCTGAGGTTCGTACTCTTTCTAAAAAAGTAAAGCATGTACATTAGCGAGTGAGCACGCTTACACACTTGTGTAACATGCTCCTTCCATGAGAATTTAGAGTCAAGCACCAATCCCAGATTACGAACAAAGGACTCAACTCTGACCTGGGCACCCCCGATATTAATGAAGGTGTTAGCTGTAGAGGGAAGTAGATTTATGTAGTAGCGGGAGCCCAGGACAATTGCTTTGGTTTTAGTAACATTAAGTTTAAGTTTGTTTTGCGCAGCCCAGCCCGTTATCCTCTCGGCATTAGCACTCATCTTGTCTGATAAAGAATCGAGCTCCTTGAGGTGGCAATGACTGTAGATCTGCAGGTCATCCGCGTAGATGAGATGGGAAACATCGGAGTCTAGGCAGAAACCGATGTCATTGATGTACAGAGCGAACAGCAGGGGACCTAAGACGGAGCCCTGCGGGACGCCGATGTTAAGACGCTGCAAGGAAGAACGCTCGCTACTGTCACCAACGACAGCCTGCTCTCTTCCAATGAGATAGGTGGCAAACCAGCGGGTAACCTGCTTAGAGAAGTCAAAAGTTATTAGCTTCCTCAGGAGCCGGACGTGGCACACAGTGTCAAATGCCTTGCTAAAATCACAGAGCAGAAGGAGTGTCACTTTCTTTTTGTTTATCCCGTCCCTGACATCATCAGTTAGCTTAATTAGGCCAGACTGAGTGCTGTGGCCGGTGCGGAAGCCTGTCTGATAATTGTCTAGTAAGAGCCTTGATTCAAGGTATTGCGAGACCTGCTTGTGCACCAGCCACTCCAGGGCTTTGGAGAGAAAGCAAAGAAGTGAAATCGGGCGGTAGTCAGTCAGGGCTGTTGGTGAACTGACTTTGTTGAGTGCACGCACCAGTGACAATTTCCAGGCAGATGGGAAGCGGGTCTCGCTCAGAGACGGGTTGAAGATGTGACATAATAGAGGAGCGAGAACTGGCAGTGCTTTTAAGATAACAACCTGGGGGATGTCGTCACTTCCCCTCGACTGGGTGTCTAAGTGCGACACTGCAGCCAACACGTCCGGGAGGTCAGGACTTTCCAGGGTTAGGAGATAGTCCTCAACAGCAGGCGCTAGCGGATCATTGGAGATCGAGCTAAAGTGCTTGTTGAGCTCATCTGTGCTAAAGCGAGGTGGTAATGGGGCCTTAGTGGCGGAAATTCCAAGTTTGTCCAGCTCTCTCCAGATCTCGGTGACATCGGTGACTCGGTGCTGCTGTCTTGCTGCGTTGTCAGGCTCCTCGACGAGAGGTCTTCTATTTGTGCCTGCAAATCGGTGATGGCGGACTCAGCATTTTGAATGTGAGTCTTGAGTACAGGCAGCTCATCGAGGGTCTTGAGACGCTTCTCCAGCGGGCCAAGTCGCTGCTCAATCTTGGAGATCCTCTCTGACACGATGTTCTGCGTCTTGAGGGATTCCGTTTGAGCGTTGTGGATGTCATCTAGAGCTCCGCGAATATCCACCAAAGCCGCCTCAATGGACGGCGTAGGTGTCGTTGCGCCGACCAGGCGGGTTGGTGACGGATTCCGCGAAGCGTTGGCTGATGGTGGTGCCGACCGCGTCTTCTTGCCCGCTGGTTGCTGCTGTTTGGGCGTACCCTTGCCTCTGCTGTTGTTGCAGTTACTCCCAACACAGTTGTTGCAGCAAAGGAAGATTTTGTCCTCACTTTGCCTCCCCTGCCGTTGCTCTCCGCACAGGTGACACAGACTATTGTTTGCCTGTCGCTTATCACTATAGCCTTGACGTTGACGGTGTTCTGGAACTTTACGTGGAAGTATAATCCACAATGTTCACACCTTTTCGGGTCTTTATGCTGTAAGGGTTGTTTACAGCTGCTGCATTGTTGAAATGGCACTTCCACGTTCTTCTCGCCGTTTGCACTCATAGAGAGAGAGAGAGAGAGAGAGAGAGAGAGAGAGAGAGAGAGAGAGA
>QLSS01000400.1:84877-104009 GCA_024372645.1 Trichomalopsis sarcophagae
GAGAGAGAGAGAGAGAGAGAGAGAGAGAGAGAGAGAGAGAGAGAGAGGAAGATAATGGTAAGAATGAAGAACTTAGATTAGGGTAATGGGTGAGGGGGTGAGGGAGTGAGGGGGTAGAGGATAGATATGAGGGGTAGAGGGTAGCGGGGTAGGGTAAGGGAACAAGTAGGTCAAGGGGTTGGGTAATTGCGTGCGTGTGGAGTGAGTGTAGAAGGTGTGTGGGAATGAATGTGTATATGTGTAGGCTGGCCAACTCCCCGTAGGGGGATTCCACTCTTACTCTTCTAATTGAGGCTGGCCTGTGCCGGACTTGGTGAAGAACTAAGAGAGGCATCTCTGGGTTTTGCAAACCCACGGACTAGACCAGCCCATCCAGAGGCGGGCCTATCACCACCTTCTGATCTTTGAGGTGGTCCAGGAATTTCTCGAGTTGCCTTTGATGTACTTCAATGTCGTCGCTGAATTGAAAGTACATCGAAATCGCAAAGAACACCACGCTAGGTGTCTGTACTTCGGCAACAGCGCAGTGTTGGGTGCCTAACGTCGAGACGAAAAAGACATGGAAGTCGGGTTTTGGCAAAGCTACGAAGGCTTTAGGAGCCCTTTTTGTGTCTGCGCTTTTTACGCATATTGCCCGACTTGCGCGTCTTAATCTGGTAAAGAATCGTTTCCCCTTATTTACCTTCGAGTATGGCTCCTGAGCCAGAACAACGTCGATCTTTTTGGAGGTTATCAAGTCGCAAATTTCGGCGTTTACTAATTGCCCACCCCTCGCATTTATTTGCAAGAACCTAACCTCGTTTGTGAGGCCGCCTTATTCGGTTTTTACCGTCTCGCGTACTACTTTCTCTAGGTGTTCATCGCGCGTTATCCTAACCGATACGGCTCGGAGGCCGTCGCCATCACCTTTCCCGAACAGATGAAGCCCACCGCCGCTTCTAACTGGCCAGGTCCTGACTGAAAGATGCTTAAGGTCTTCCCTCGCACCGGTCAGAAGACGGCCTGACCCAGCGACGAGGGGATTCCTTGGAGTGGTTGAGGACCTCTCCTTTAGCAGCACCTTAGCAACATTATTCTTTGTTGGACCTGGCATTTTGATTCAGTTTTTGTTTAATCTGCAAAGTTAACACAAAGATTAGTTATCTTAGCCTAGTTCGAGTTGGGTTCCCCATTGGATGGATGCATGCACGGTTACCATGCACCAAAAAGCGCGAACAGAGAGAGAGCGGAACTTTCAGCAGCCGCGGCAACAATCCATACCGTACGCAAACTCCCCCATTTGGTAGCCAACCAAGGTGTCTCGGGCGACGGAGCTTTTTTCACGTGCTGTTACAGAGCAGCCTAACCATCTGGCTAATGACGGCCCGGGCTCTCAAGCTATTACACAGTCCAGGAGGTGCCTCTGGTTTATACACGGGGCCTCCCGCCCCGCCTCCTAGCGACAATGAAGGCATGAACCTACATGGTCCGTGCAAGCAGTTTACCCGTCCCTACACGGTTCGTGGCGCATAGTGCTTTTTCGTGTAATTTATTCTGCCCGTGACAGGCTGTCGAGCCTAAAAATTTTTACTTAAGAAAGATACCTGAGCCTGGCTAGTTGCACTGTTGGTTCAGGGAGGCTGTTTTTTACCGAATCACTCTCTAGAAACTTTAGGGAAGACAACACAATCAACTATGAGCACGGTGAGCTTTTATTCGCGGAGTGGTTTTGTTATCAGTGCAGTGTAGCAATACCTAAGAGGATCGCGAGCGCAACGACTTACAAAAGGCACATTCGTTTCTAATAATGTACTAAGTGCCTGTCACGGGGAAAACGGCGTAGGACCTGGCTGTCCCAGGCCGCCGTGAGCTAAAAGGATACCTATTCGCGAATCCCTTTGTCGAGTTAAATTAGTACGCAGAGTGGCTTATATGTGCTCGTTCTTATGCCTGAAGTACCCATACTAGGATTAGGAGTTAGTAGTGTTGATGTGTGGATGTGCATTTATGCGTGTGTGTATAGAGCGAAAAGTTTGGTAAGGTTTCAAGAAGATGTGGAAAAGTCCTTAACGTGTCTTGCCCGTCCTAACGGCCGGCTCATCCTACATACGCAAGTGAAGCTTTTTCACGCGCATTTGCTTTTTATTCCACACGCATTGCTTTCGATCTAGAAAAGTTCCTAACCTGGCACGCCCCCCACACCCCGTCAGGAGCCGAGGTACAAGGGGCGAGCTAAGCGAGAAAGAAAGAAGTGGAGGCCTAGTCTCGCGCCACTGACTCCCCAGCAGCCAGAGTTCCGCTCGCGCTTTCGCGGTCGCAGTTTCCCAACCGCCAGAAGGGCCAATGACACGGCTATGTTCGATAACTATAGGTTTACCCACGGGGGTGGTGGTCACAGAGTGCCAAACGATCTAATTCTATCCTAGCTGAAACCTAACACCTAATCTTTCTTACCCGACCTAAAGAGAACCATAACCTTACTCGAGGGAGTTACGCTGGCGTTTGAGACCATTGTGCCCCTCAGAAGACATACGCACGGGCGTTTTTGGAACCGCGATGTCCCTCTGAAGAGGCACGGGCGTTTTTGGAACCACAATCTCCCTCTGAAGAGATACGCACGCGCTTTTTGTTATTATTATTTATTATTATTAATTATTTATCCAGTGTAAGTACAATAGATTATACATTACATCGATTATACAGAAACATTAGATAAAAGTAATCCAGCAGCGGAAAATTTCCTGATCGCCGGTCCGGAATACAAAATGACTTAATAAAACTAAATCTTAAAACTAAAATGTGTAGTTGCTCCGCCGTATTTGAAACCAGTAGTACAATCTACCAGAACAACCTAGCGTTGCAAGTCTTCTTTCAAATCTTCTCTTATTCACCAATATCTACTAGCATAGATCTTGCTGTCGTGAAACTCTAAGTTGAAGCATTTCTGCTCCTTGCAAAAATGATCCTCTCCATGCTATTAATACTTGCAGGACATGTAAGACCAACAGCACAAGTTACTCTATAATGTGAGATCATTTCTTTATGTTGATTTGCAGAGTCACATTTGCACTGCGCTGTGAAAACTATCTCGTCTATAATTACGATGTCTTTATGTGGTGGCTGTCTTTCTAGCTTATCCATCGAGTTTGTGAATATTTGCACAAAGAACATGTGTATACTGCACCATAATCGCTCTCATCGTCGAATATCTAACTACAATTGGAGAAAATGAATAACTTAACTTCAGAAAATAAAACAGCTATCATGCAGATAGCAAATAAGATTATAAACACGTTAAAACTCAAAACAGAAAAGAAACAGATTATTAGGACTACAACAACGGAAGAAAAGGTTTTCAAGTCTACTCTAGGTAATGCAGAGAAACAATATAAACAACTGATGCTGGCAGAAAACTGTGAAAATTGTTAAGCTTTAATTTATCAAATAATGCATTGACATCCTCATGGACTTCCAATGTAGGATATGCATAATCAATAATTTTCTTTGTTAGAGGTAGTAAAAATGTCTAATTTTATATATTTCTGCAGTTAGGTTGTATATATTGTTCTAGACAACACTTCAAGTTAAAAAAGTAATTTATTATTCGACAATTAATTTTTGTTGTTATGGACGAATAGGTTTTATTTTGCATTATAGGCTGTTTTCTTTGATTCACTTTTTAATTTTAACCTTTCTGATGTTGTTGTTTGTTAGATCCTTAAGTTCTTTTGGTAATTTGTTGAAGGTTGTTAAAGCTCTTATATAGCTATTTTTATGCTTATCTTTCTGCGACGTTTGGGAATTTGTATACTTTTGTACCTAGTGGTTTTATCTGAATTTAAATAGTTATCCGGTAGTTCTATATAATGGTACATCAGTGATTCATATGTGAAAGTTTGTTCTAAATTAAGTGGTTGATTATCAATCAAGAATTTATTCTTGTTTACTATTTTGAGTAGTTTGTTCTGTAGACTTTGAAGGCATCTAATTGTGCTTGTATATGCAACACCCCAGGCTATGATGCCATAAGAGGTGATGCTATGAAACAGTGCATAATATAGCATTTTCGAATTCTCAGTAGACATAATTCTTGAAAGCTTGTAAAACAAAAAGTTAAATATTTAGTTTTGTTAAATATGTAGTTAATATGAATATCCCATTTCATGTTGCTGTCGAAAATAACGCCGAGATATTTAGCGTTATCAACTCGTTTTATTTGTTTACCATGAATATTTATGTTTAGATTTTATGGGATACTAGTAGCGGTATTACCAAATTCTACGTATACAGTTTTTTCTGTATTAATTGACAATTTATTTAATGCCAGCCAGTTGGCGATATTGTGAAGGCGATTATTCATTTTCGCTTCAACCTCTTGCCAATCATTACCTGCAGTTATAACTGCGGTGTCATCAGCAAAAGATAACATTGTGTTGTTTAGCATTGTAACTAGTAAATCATTTATGTAGATGATAAAGAGTAATGGCCCAAGAATAGTACCTTGAGGTACACCCATGCTTAGAGTATTGAAATGGCTTACTTTGTCATTTACTTTTACCCTTTGTTTTCTGTTGCTTAGGTAATTTTGTATAAGTTCATGGCTGATTCCTCTAATTCCATAGTTATTTAGCTTGTCAAGGAGAATTTAATGGTCCACTGTATCAAACGCCTTGGCAAGATCAAGGAAGGTGATTGCGGTAGGACTGCTTTTTATTTATTTATTTAAGTTTATTATAAATCTAATTTGTTATTTGGTAGAGGGCATCTTTAGTACTTCTGTTTTTCCTAAAACCAAATTGCTTATCTGAGAACAAGCTACATTCATCAATGAAATTTAGTATACGTTTATGTAACAATTTTTCAAAAATTTTTGCAATATTAGATATTAGCGAAATTGGTCTGTAATTGTTTAGTAGATATTTTTCTTTAGCTTTGTGTAAAGGAATAATTTCTGCAATTTTTAGAGCTTCTTGCCATATTGCCTTTTCCAAACTCAGATTTATTATAGGAACCAGAGGATCACACATATACTCGTGTATTGTTTTTAAAGTCAGAGTATTGATACCATAAATTCCACCATTTTTATTTTTCATATTATTAATTATTCCATGTATTCCTTTATAGTTTGATGGGTGCATAAAAATACTTTTGTTGTTCATGCTTGGCATCTTTATTTTCTCATTCTGTGGCACATTTATTTTGCCTTGTAACTGCTTACCTATGTCGCAAAAGAAGTTGTTCATATGTTTGGCCATCATATTTGCATCAGTAATTTTGTTGTTGTTACTTATAATATAATATAATTAATGTTATTGCAATTTTTAGGATTCTTACCCATTTTATTATTAATAATTTTCCATAAATTCCTTTGATTGCACATATTCATTTCTATCTGTTTTTTATCGAATTCTTCTTTTGCTTTGTATATAATTCCATTAAGTATTTGGACATAATTATTATATTCTTCTTTTTTTGTTAGATTACTAGGATCACTTTCCATATTTTATACAGTTCCTCTTTTTTATTGCACGATATCGTTATTGCTTTCGTTATCCAGTCTTTTCTTGGTTTCATTTTATTGTGATTATTCTTTCGCACTTTATATTCAGCTTTTTTTGTGCACGTTTTGATTTTTAGAATTAGGTCATTTAATGCCAGATTTGGATCTGACATTAATAAGATGTCTGACCAATTTACCTTTTCTGCAGCTTTCCTTAGATATCATTATTGGGTAATGATCATTGAAAGGGACACTGAGTGTGAAAGTTTTGTATTTTATCTTGCTTAGCTTAATAAAAACATTGTCAATGCAAGAGCCCTTATTTATATTAGTAGTCGATGGTCTGATTATGCTGGTTATTGCCGGGTAATACCTATTCTCTAGAAATACTTGTAAGAATTACTGGTCTACCACATTCTTGATTTAAAATATCGCAATTAAAATCTCCTATTATTAAGTTATTTTTATATTTCTTGTTAAGTTTTATAAGGTTTTTGATGTTTAATAAAAATTCTGTTTTGTGCATATCACGCGATCAATAAATTGCTGATAATATTACTTCTTTATTATTTGTTAAAGTATTTGTAGAGTTGATAATCTTGAAATTGTTGACTTGAATAATTTCTGTTGTTTCAATTATGTTTTCACTTATTCTACTATCATTGTAGTACATTTTATAGCCTTTTATATTAAAAATTTCATATTTTTCAAGATTCCAACTTTCAGTACAAACAATAATACACGCTTTTACTTCTAGACTGTTTAAAAAAACAAGTAGTTTGTTATAATTTGCATTTAAACTTCTTATATTAATACACAAAATTATTTCTTTATCATTTAACAAGAGTCTATTTAACATGTTTATATTATCAAAATTGTATTCTTGATTAATCATATCCTTTTGAAAGTCTATATCCATTACCTTTTCTTAGTATTCTTGGATGGTACTGTTTAAATGGGCGATGTTAATGACCCTGCTGATCTTGTTCTTGTACTTATTAGCATTGGTCGCGAAAATGTGAGCTCTATTTTACCGAAGAATCTTTGGTGAGTAGGCTGAATTGGATAGTCTGTTATTTCAATGAATTCTTTTATTTTATGTTTTAGAACTTCACAATTATCACTATCTATGGCACTATGATTGATGTTGTAATTTGTCTTATATTTTTTATTTCGAAATTTACAGTTTGGAAACTTATTTGTTTCACTATTGCACTGAGCAGCTGGGTGATCTCCCGCGCATTGGTAACACGTGGCTTTGTTTCTACAGTTTTTGACACTATGACCAAATATAGCACATTTGTTGCATGGATTTGTATTTATGATGTTGTCACGTGTGAATACTCACACGTGTATAGCGTTGTTAATTATAATGCAATCGATGCATAAGTCGCCAAATCCGCGCATAGCAACAGCTCGGACTCACCCCGAAGCCCGTTTCTTTCGACTCAGCATAACCTCCCTTCCACGATTTCGGATAACCGCGCGCGTAGAAATCATGCCATCCGGGGATTCTATAAAAGGGGGTGCATGCGGACGCTTACCCGATTCCGCCACCCACGATCCAGCATTAGACAGGTAGTTTTTGACTCGGAGACGACTGATAGGATCGTACACTTAGAGCGCAAATTCTCCTAGATCACATTAAACACGCGTTCTCTCTTTCATATTATCAGTTCATTGTGAATCACGATTAATAAATAGACACATTCATCGATAATCTCTCGTGTTCTTTCATTACCCCGGTAATTTTGCAGCAACCGTGAGCTTAACACATCACGGAGAACAAAACTATCGACCCTCACACGTAACATTTTCTGGTGCTGAGTGTGATGTTTTGTTCGCAAATTATACGGGCGTATATTAACACGCGATAGAAATAGATTACTCGGTTACCATTCCAATCCAATAGACAGGAAGGAAGGATGAACTTTGCCTGTGCACTCGTCATCACAGCCACTTTAAGGTAAGTCAAGTAAATATTAATAGAAACTAACAATTATACCCTGGGATTAACATCAGTGAGAGCTCTTCCAGTTCGGATAAGTAACTACTAACTTAAACCCCTCCGAAATATAAAAAAAAAATCCTTGGTCTTAGATACCGTGACAAAATACGAAACATGGCAGAATCAAATCCGTTTGATTATAAAATATCAAACTTCAACGAAAATAATGATCTCGAAACACAGAACATATTCATACGCGAGGCTAACGATCCCGACACGTTTCAAAGACGCTTGCAAGAATTCGAGACGTCAGCAGAACCGGCGCTCCTTCTGCACGCCGACTAACAATCGCGTTGCAACTCGCGGACGTGAGCAAGGACAGTTGATCCCAACCGATAAATTACAATTGCTAAAGATCGCGAAAGAACACCTCCTGCAAGTCCGAGGCAAATTAGAACTTTCTGGAATAAATGACAAAACATCACAACAATCTAACCTCCACACGACATATAATAACGGAACAATTCCCAAGTGTAAAACATGTAACGAAAATAAACCACTCATGCTCGATATCAAGGAAGGAATATCGGACGACTGCGTTACAAACCGAGACCCAACTATTCGGCGTAACGTGAGTATCGCGCTAAGCCCCGTCGCGCTAGATACAGTAAACGAGACCGTTGACAAAAAACCAATCCTGGCCTCAGCTCGAAACGACAGAATAAGCTGGATCGAAACGAGAAACGACCGAGGATTAACCTTCACTGAACAGCTACCCGCCGATAGACGTCTTAACCGATCGCTGTTAGGCGAAGTACCCGATTTTAAAAATTACGTGTTACCTTCGAAAGGTAATTTCTTTGACAAACTTGACACAGAGCTACAACCTACGGCGCAACCGGGAGACTCCGATTTTATAGAGCAATACGAACAATTCAAAAAACGCATGGAGGATAAGGTACGCGAGGATTTAAATTTAAAACCGACCTCTGACCCAATAATCCGGCACACGCAAACCGTACAACAGCATAGAGACCGCTCTCGAGACGGGGGCTGGATGTTCTCGCTACACCAAGCACTGAACACAATCCCTCACTACGACGGAAATCCAGACATGCTTGCACTATTTTGTCGCACAGTTCGGACGTGACTCACAAATTCGGCCCGGACTCCGAACACTGGGTACTCAACTCGTTGGCATCGAAGTTTCGGGGACGTGCTGCTGACGGCTACACTTCGCGCCTGACGCGATACGACACCGTGGAGCGGTTGCCAGCCGATTTAACTACGCAGTACAGCGGCGTTGGCGGAGCAGACAAAGTTTTAGCTGACCTTAAAGTAATTCGCCAATATGCAGGAGAAAGCGCTGGAGACTACGGACTACGCGTTCAAACATTGCACAACCAATTGTTAAACATCTATGACGCGAACCGCGACATGCATAACTGGGAGAAATAACTCATATTAAAGAAATCATCAGGGAGAATCCACATATCTTCGGGCTACCTGGAGAGAAACTTAAGGCAACAACACTAGTGTCACACAAGATATCTACTATTACAAATGCTCCAGTACAATCGAAAGGATATCGACCAAGTCAGGAAGAGAAAGAGGAGTTAGGGCGCCAGATAAAACAACTGCTAAAGGACGACATAATCCGACCAACAGATTTAACCTACAGCTCTCCTACATACGTGATACCAAAAAAAGCCGCAGCAGACGGTACAAAAAGATGGCGACTAGAAACAGATTTTAGAAAACTGAACGAAGTAACGGTAGGAAATAGCTACCCGATACCCAATACAGCAGACATTATTGACAGCGTCGCCTCAGCTAGGTACATAACCGCCATAGACTTGAGGACCGGATTCTACCAGATACCAATGGATCCCGCAGACGCCCACAAAACAGCCTTTACTGTACCATTTGGCCATTACTGCTACAAACGTTTAGGCATGGGACTCAAAGGCGCTCCTTCAACATTTCAGTCCCTGATGGACTTAGCACTTGCAGGCCTACAAGGGACAGGATTGTATATCTATTTAGATGATATAATCGTTTTCGCTAAGGATCTTGAAGAACACGGTAAGAAGTTCCGACGCTTGATGAAGAGACTAGACTACGCCAACTTGACTATCGAGCCCATGAAGTATTAATTCCTACAGCGAGAGGCACACTTTTTAGGACATATTGCTTGAGGTGGAAAAATCTGAGCAGATCCTAAGATAATAAAAGCAGTAAATAAATTTCCAATACCAACAAACGCCAAGAAACTCAAACAATTCTTAGGACTCGCAGGTTATTACAGGCGCTTTATCAAAGACTTCGCGAAATCAGCAGCAATTTTATCTAGGCTGTTGAGGAAAAACGAGCCCTTCGTGTGGAAAGAAGAGCATCAGCAAGCTTTTGACCAACTACGAACGGCATTGTGCGAGGAACCAGTGATGAAGGCACCAGACTTAACTATGACCTTTTTAGTAATAACCGACGCATCTGATTACGCAGTAGGGGCCATTTTAAGTCAAGGACAGTTGCATCACGAGTCCTCAAGGGAGCAGAGATAAGATATTCCACCTACGACAGGGAACTACTAGCGGTCGTGTTCGCAAAAGATCAATTTAGACACTACCTCGCAGGACGCAAATTCACGGTAGTAACAGATCACGAGCCCCTGAAACATTTATTCACCACCAAAAAACCTGATCTAAGATTCAACAGATTAAAAGCAGAGCTCAGAGGCTACGAATTTGATATAGTATACAGACCCGGAGCTCGCAACGGGAACGCAGGCGCACTCTCTAGAAACCCTATGCTCGACGAAGGAGAAGAAAATCCAGAAAGACCAAAATCAGAATTGTATGAGTTGGCAGATAAACAAGAGCACGACGCTACGATATTACGGTTTAAAACAACAAAGAAAAGAGGCAAATACAAAAAGCTTCCTGAATCGGCCGATACTGCAGACGAGAGGATATCGACGGAATCTGAAACCTCTGGAAATCCAAGAGTCATAGTTTACACCGAGAGCACGGATCCAAACAGCTCCTCAGACGACGAATGGCAACCCAAAACTGGAACAAGAGTTGGCTAAAAGAGAGTCTATAAGAAGGTACACGGTGAGAAAACCGGGAAAATATACCCTACATGCTACAAATTACCCGACGCACGTGAAACATCCGAGCCGATTCTCAGTCAGGTGGACCCGAACAATGTCTTGAGAAAACTCCGCAAGGAAGAAAATATGAGACTCGGAGAACAAGCCGCAAGCACACCGCAAACCCAGGGAACGAACTACAACGACGACCCTAAAAGGCCCGTACAAAAGCAGACCCTTAACAGAAGTCCGCCAAAATTTCACAGAAATGACATGGAAATCAGCGAAGAAAGCAACGGTAGCTTAGGAAGTGACGCCGAAGATGAACCCTTAAGAGCTAATCAAGGAGAGCGAGAACAAGAGGTAGAAAGTTCACACAACCTCAGGGAAAAAGAGCATTCACTGGATCGCCACAACTTATCACAGCCATCAACACCGAGACGAGTACCAAACGGTAGCAACAGCCATGAAACATCAAGGCCAATTCCTCAGAAAACGAATAGCGAAGCGAGCAACGTAGGGCTCAGTAATAAACCAACCAGCGCAGAATCACCAATAGCAAACCTCCGACAGACATTGTTCGGCAAGGGAAATAAATTTTGAACTCGCCTCACCGTAGACTTAGAGGAGATAAGTAGACAAGATAAGTCGGGAGTCCTAATCAAAATATGGGAAAACGAAGCGCAAAGTGGCAACGATATACCCGACGGAGTAAGAGACAACAAGAGAAATCCAAGCACAGAGACACCATCCTAAAGTATAGACTCCCCACAGCCGATTCTAACCACGCACGTTCCCGCAGCCCCAGACAACAGTCACCCTAGCACTCCAAAACGCACTTTCCCCATCTACAGACCAAGGAAAGATTTCATATTACACCGCAAATAGACGATCAAGTCAACAATTAACCCTTGCCTGAGAGCAACGCTTCAGACGCATCCAGGGGATGACATCGATGTAAGCCTCCATGACAAGAGAAAACACGATAATACTAGTCCCATAATGTGAGGAAGCCGCGACTGGTCCGAAGAGCCAATGGAGGACTCGTTTACCAATCAATCAGCGACTGATCGAACAGCAGCCACTAAGGGCACATCGCTCAGGGCTCAACCAGCTCCGACACCACACACGGGAACTGACTCAGATGCAATAGCCCGACGGTATTACGTGTACTCACAGTGTGAAGACCGTGCAGAGCCATCCAAACGATTGACGCATGAGAGAGACATTCCCATGGAGCCACCGGGAAACTGCCTGTTCAATTCGATAATTTAAATTTTAAATCTGCAAATGACACCAAGCCAACTGAGATATAAACTCTTGTGCAGCCCACATGTGGAAACCTGTGGTGATCCGGAAGAGGCACGGCGCATCTTGCTATCAGAAGTTGAGTACGGAGACGCAGATTTCATATACGTATTCTCGAGAGAGTTCGGATATAACGTGTGTGTACACTTCCAAGCAAATAGTCGAAACAATTACTGTCACTTCGATCTAAACGAAGGCAAAGAATTTATACACTTACATCTAGCGGGCAATCACTTCACTCCGTATGTCATAACAGAAGACGAATCCGACGAAGAATTAGAATCTGAATCAGAGCAGGAAGAACAACCCACTAACTTCCAAAGAAACCCTCACGTAAGAGAAGCGATGGCACGCCGATTTAATAGCCGAAGCGCGACCAGAACAAGATTCACCAGAGTGGAAAAGAGACCCTAATGATAAGGAGCTATTCACTGGGGTACAAAGCCTGAATTACCACCCGTTCGCACATAAATGCAACCTAGCTTATATTATAGCAGAAGACATGATCCTCAACACAGAAGTACTAAACGCTTTGATCGAAACACGCTACATACACGCAGAAGAACTCTTAGAAACACAACGTTTTTTAGGCGAAATCATCATAACAAAACACAGGGATACGTACATATTCGGAATAGTTTTAAAGAAACACCTACACGACAAACCCTTAAGGCCAGATATTGCTAGATGCGTAAAAACGCTGCAGCAATTAACCGAAAATACGGAATAACAACGTTGGGCCTCATCAGAGATTTGGGAATAATCACACTCGCAGACTGGGAACACGTAATTGAGCAGTGTAACAATACCTTTAAAGTAAAAGCAATATCAATCGTACTGTTTAAAAATAACCTACCAGTACCCAAGGTCGAGGACAGATACAGACTCATTAAAGAATATCACGAGTCATCAATTGGCGGTCATAAGGGAACAAACAAAACATATAACCGAATAGCCGGCGAATACTATTGGCGAAACATGCAAGCAGACGTTAGACAGTTTGTTCGAGGATGCGCAGGGTGCCAAGAAAAGAAACTGCTGTGGGTAAAAACAAAGCTACCAATGCTTATCACGGATACCCCATCGCACCCATTTGACAAAATATCAATTGATTTCTGCGGACCAATGACCCAAACCGAACGAGGAAACCGATACATATTAACCATTCAAGATAATTTTACAAAATTTTGCATATTAGTGCCAGTCGGACACGCAACAGCACTGGAAGTAACGCGAGCACTTACAGAGAAACTAATCTGCTACTTCGGCTCACGCGTAACCCTCATTTCCGATCAAGGAGCACACTTCATGAACCGAGTGATGGAAGAATTCGCACTTATATTCAGAGTCAATAAGTACTCAACAACAGCATAGTATCCCCAGTCCAACGGCGGAATAGAACGAATGCATCATACACTTAAAGAGTACATTAAAATGTATATCAAGGGCAACGATAATTGGGATGAAGTAGTACCATTAGCACAGCATGTGTATAACTCCACGAAACACGACGGACTAGGATACTCACCACACGAATTAGTTTTTGGCCGACGGGCACGCACACCGTCAAGCTTCCCACCACGAGAGCACTTACAAACGTGCGACGACTATCTTGCTGACACAACAGAAGCTTACGCTCAACTTAGAACAATGGCAGCGATGAATCTAGTACAATCAAAACACCGCTCGAAACACTACTACGACAGGAAATTAAACGTGCAACACTTTAGAGAAGGAGAAATGGTATATGTACTTAAGGAGCCCAAAGTCGGCCAATTTAAACCCGAATATAAACGCCCGTGCGAAATCATAGCTATTAACTACTCAACACACAACGCGAAGATACAAAAAGGGGATAAAACACGGATAGTAAATATAAATAAACTTAAACGATATATACCGGAAATCGAACAGGAGAAGGGTACTAATATAAGTATAAAAGAATAAAAAAAAAATTGAACAAAAAATACATGATACTGCAGGTAAAGGGTATAAGCCAGTAAAATAATAAATAAAATAATAAAATCACTATATAAGAATAGTAAGATAAATAAATACAATACCAGAAACGTTTAAATTAAACAAGAGTAAAATTTAACAAACAATTACATTAAATCAATAACGAATAAACGGTAAGAAAAGCTCGAACATCTAGCGACCCCCGGACGCCGCATGAAATAAAGGAACATTCAATCGAACATCTAGCGACTCCCGGACGCAGCAAGGCTCGAGCAGCTCAGGAAAACAAGTATAGGAAAATTATACTAATATAAATCAATAAATAAACAAGACTTAACAAGAAAACTAGTAGGAGATGACGCTTGGATCGAGACTAGGGTTTAAATAAATAACCACTGTAAGTGGTGGATCACATACAGATCACAAGAATTCAAAGCATTGTAAACACATCTCCACGGAAAAATGGGATAACGATCGTCGGAATCCTCAGAAGCGCGCCAGTCGATAGATCGACGGGTCCCAGGCGAAAGAGGACGCGGACGATAAGAACAGGAGTCACTATGACTAGACCAGGCATCGGCAGCGGGCACCTCAGGGTAACCTAAGTGATGATGGCGGCAAGGGAAACGCATTCTGGACCCGATTTCTTGAAGCAGACGGTTCCTCCAGACCGGAGCAAATCCCCGACATACAGGGCAAACCCTACAGAGCTTCGTCAGAGTTCTCAGCCGAAGGAGCCGGGGAAGTCAACTGAGCGGCAACTAGCCCGCCTGACTCAGAAACTGCAACGCCTCCGGACACATCATCCGAATCAAAGGCTGATCGCCCCAGGGCGACGTAGGCGGTGTGATACCGACCCAAGTATCAACTGGGTCTGGGTCAGGCCGCACAGGGACTAACACCCTACCAGGCTCATAAGGATTTCGGGAGCTTGGTCGAGCCTGCAATGAGGAAAGGGAATATACATATATACATACAAAAGAAAACAAGTAAGAGAAACGCAAAATAGAAGCTAACTCACATAACAGTGACAAAAAGATAATGCATAAAAGACGCGTTAGAAGAGACTGTCGGAATCGCTATCTGTAACAATCCGACGAGAATTGACAGGACGCACCGCCGACTCGGAAGGAATATCTAATATAGGCGAAGGCGACCCACGGACGATAGTATTCACGGGAGAAAAAGAGCAGCACCTTGTGTGACTAGTACATTCGTCGGGTTTTAGAAATTGTCGGCAGCCCAGATATTGATACCGACAAGCATGCGTTTGCTCATCGGCCAGAGATTCCAACACTAAGTTTCGTACATTGCCACGCGGACCGCGGCAGATAGCACAAACCATAGTATTATCCCGACAAAAGCTACATACCGAATGACCATTTAAGCATTGATAAATAGGCGTGAACATGTAATCACTACAAATCGGACAGGGCACTAATACGGGACCGAAATTATTTGAAACCGATAACCGGGAAGACGGACGCGCGTCTACCTCGGTACTACGCGATGACGAATCACTCGATAGCATAGAGAAGGGAGAGGTGAACGAATCGTTAGCCGAATTAACCTCGACCACGGATCGCTCAGGCGACGCACTGAGCACCGTCGGTGATAAACGAAGTAAAGCGTCCCGAGATAAAGTTACGCGTGAAGGTACCGCGCGGGAGACCTCAAACGACGGCATGGAACCGAAAGAAGGGAGCAAATCGCCGGCAGACGGAAACACCGACTCGTAATTCTCCGAATTCATACGCGTAACGTTATAAGTACTGTCTTGGATTACGGGACGAGTCAGGTAAATCCGCGGAAAAATACCCGGTACAAGCAGGAGCACTATAATCGAAGTCGCTCCTAACAACTGGCGCGGGAACTACCTCGGGAGCAGAAACCGGAGCGCTATTGTACCAATAACCAGCCCACTCTGATATATTCCCTTGCATCGAATCCGACCCACCGTTGCAAACAGACGAAGCGACCAAATTGCGAGTAGTAGCGCGATGATACACGACGGATGTATGAGGCACCTCGGTACCGGAGCGCTCCTCGCTAACCCCAACCGGAAAGGAAGGTGGATAGGTACTCATCATTAGGAGTAATGGTGCGGAAGGATAGGACACTGCAGAAGGATAATACGGGAATCGGAATACGCCCTGCACGAGCCGATCTGACAGACTCGAGCTCGGCAACGTCGTCTCGGCAGAACTGCGGCTAGGCGTCTGACTATGCCCAGGAGGTCCCGCACGTGTCACATGGAGAAAGGACTACAAACATATTACAAAAATAAGGGAAACAACACACGGACGAATAACGGAATCATCAAGCAACTAACGGAATAACAAGTCAAAATAAAATTACTACTCACTTGCGCACTAGGCAAAACAACGAAAATGGGCCTAGTCGGAGGTAGACTGCGCCGAAATACACGAGAACCAGATGATGATACAGATCCCGAAGACCGACGGCAACCACGACCAGCTGCTCGACTTGATGTAGAAGAGGAGTCACGCGCGACAGGTGCCCCTCCAATAGCACCTCGACCACGACCAGACTGAAGGCGCGCTAAACGCCGCCCTCTGAGAGGCTCCGAGACGCCAATGGGTGGTGGATCCGAATATTACGAACGATATTACGATACAATTATTTAACCGCGAGACAATTACGATTCTTTAAATATAAAAAGCCTAATTTAGTTATCTCAAAAACGGCGAAAAGAACATTAACGGTACCCGTAAGACTAACAATAAAACGTCATTCGCTACGTAAATATAGGGATAATATTACGAGGAATAATTAATCAAGCAACACTAACTTAAATTTTACGAAAATCAGAAACACGGCAGATGCGAAAGTCAGTGTAAAATAAAGCCAATAAAAGGAGAAAACAATATAATAAAAGAGCACGGAAGGAAATTAACAAAAGACGACAAGAAATTTTCGCCAACCGGACGAACGGCGGAATGAAATAATAACCCCAACACCTAACCGCTATAGCAGCCAAGGTCGAGAAGGGGACACTAGCCGAATCAGCAGATACTCATCGAAGGAGAAAACTACGATTCAAAGAAAAAAAAAATACTGCCACTACGACATTCAAAGAAAATGTGTACATATAAAATAGGATTCGTTATACTTGAAATCCCGACAATTCTCTGTACGATATCATTGACGGACCTGGCCGGCATAAAATTAGAAGCAACAAAAGGAAGCTGAGGGAACTAATGCAACAAAGGAAAAGAGGCAGGGATATCAGTAACAATGCAAATATATCTCGAGGCTCTACCAAGTAAAGCTATTCATTTTATTTTAAGGCACTAAGAAAATAATAGGGAATCTCCCTATCCTCAATATGTATACATGTAAGGTTGGTTAACTATACAATTACAATTAGGATCTTCGGCACATACTAAAATAAGCCATCAATTAAACAACAAAATAAAGTTTATAATATCAGGAGTAATAGTAGTAACAAAAAAATTTACAAACACATATATCACCTTCGATTACGAACGTAGAAAAAGATGGAATTCATAACGGGTTACGGAATCAATGTGTCTCTATACGATGTTCTCTACGATCGTACACTTCAACTATACTCACTTTTACGGTTCACCCCATCAATCGCACTCATACAAACGCATACACAATTAACATGAGCGATCAATCAATGCAAACTGAGCAAACCAGCGCGAGAAAGGAACACGCTACGATTTAGAACAAATCCTCTCGTGTTTACTCATGTTCGACGCTGACTTTAAGTCCCCACACCAACGGCACGCCTTCTTCGGTGTACCTCCGGGCGCATGGGCGATCCGGTGGTGGCGAATCAAATGACATTTCTGTTTATATATCTTGGGACACAAGGAACAGGCGTGATGCTTGGAACTGCCGTCAAGGTCGTACTCTACTTGCGCTTGTGCCCGCATATGTGACAACAAAGAAGTGGTGAAGGGACACCCGTCGGTAGGACAGACATGCCTCCGGAAAAACCGATCCCTCACGACAGCCGTCACGGTGGGATTGGAAGGAACATAATCCACGGCATTAGAAGGACAACGGCAGGTGACGAACCGATCAGCACCAGGACGTAATGCAGATATTCTTATGATTAGCCGGAGTCGGGCAACCTTCCAGATAGTCAGAAACATCATCGTGCCCTAAAACCCTCAAGCGGCCGATAGAATGCCCTAGAGCCACCGTCAAATCATAGAAACTCCGGGGATGCACAAGGAGCCACACCTTCCCCGAGCCCACTTCGCCAAATCGAATCACATTGGCGCTGTCAAGGTAGTTGTCCTCCACATGTAAGTCAGTCAGGGCATACCGCTCCGACACGTACACCAAGGGTTCATTAACCCCGAACGCAGCTAGGGCTTCAGGATTTCGGACAGGGTGATGGTGCCACGGTAACTCGCAGAGGCGAGAGGTAATCCCCTCCGACGCTGGAGTAGTATTCTGCCAGTAAACAGGAGAAAGACGGCCCGAAGCGACGTCGCGGACGCACTGGTCGAAGAAGGCGCGAAGCAGAGATCCGGCGCACCTGTGCGAAAGGGAACCTAACAAAAGAAGAAGGGGAACCAAAGAAATAGAATTAAAAAACTATCGAAACCAAAATTTAAAACGACTTACTAACGACAAGAGTAGCAAAATGCTTACCCCCATTCTCGAAACCATTCTCTTAAATAGATCCTCGGGAGACCCAACCATGGCAGCTTCATCCCTCATTTTCGGATTCAGAAAGAAATCCTTCTCTTGAGTGCACAACAAACGTTGCTCAGAGAAGGCGGATTGCCCCGCTAAACAAATTTTCGCGAACTCAGCACACATGTTGCGGTAGCAATTTCTCCTTCGGACGTCACGAAACTAAAGAAATAAAGAGAAAAAAAATTTCAGCGAACACAAGATAGATCAGCAAGAGGGAACAAATGAGACAGTAACCCAAGAACACTCAATTAAACATAAATTACTTACGCAACACCAATCCAGTCCGAATAAAATCGGCGGCAGACCGCTGCCGGACAGATAAAGCAGTTGAAAAACATACAGGGATAAACGTACACATGAAATTGCATTAGGTTTTCAAGGAATGCTATGCAGACCTCAAACACAAACTACATTTTTTTGTATCAAAATAATAACTCGTAAAAAAACAGAACAATTTAATATAACTATTTGTTACGTCCGAATGAGCGCAACTCACGAATATACTTACGTGTGCCGAGTTCCTATCGTAATATTATTTGATTTGTATTGTAATAAAGGAAATCCCTTTTGGCTACCGCAGACGCGGTCACTGCCTTCCGGGAAAGGGAGCCGGATAACGAAATCACTTAGACGGGGTTAA
>QLSS01000401.1:0-34625 GCA_024372645.1 Trichomalopsis sarcophagae
ATTTTTCAAGCTTTTTTCTGAGGCATATTGTTATAATAACTTGAAACTTTGTAAAATGATAGATAATTGCGTACCGGAGGGCAACTATCTCCTGGTTTTTCGTAATTTTGCTTTTATTGTTTGTTATAAGCAAATTAGTTATTTTTGTCGTCTGCTATTTTGTGGCGCGAAATCTAGATTTGAATTGACTTTCAGACCCCCTTAAACTTAATTATATATTTGAGCGTTTATAATTTTTTTAAATTCGTATTTGCGTTAACTATGATACATTAATATAGTAGTTTTATTTACTTCAAAAATGTCACTCTATGACATCTGTTTGTTTTAAAAAATGTGATATACGTCGTATCTCAATGTTGACTCTAATAAATATAATCTTTTGCACGTACGTGTATTGAACTTTTTTTTTAATACGAAGGGCGCAAAATTGTGATTTATCACACATAGAACGAAATCGCATTACGCGCACGGAGTGCTGCGAAAAAGTTGATACTTGCGCGAGTGAAGAATCATCTTTCATATGTGTAACGAATGTTATTTATTAATACAGAACGTGCAAAACGCAATGTATGTCCCGCGGAACGAAATCGCATTATACACTCGAAGCATTGAAAAGTAACTTGATTGTTTTTACAGTTGATTTAAATAGACGCAATAAGCGTGCACTAGAATTGCAAAATTCAAGTATCGTTGAGAATTCCAAAAGAAAAAGAAATTTGAAGGCTGACAATTCTATAAGTCAAAAAAATGTAGAAAGTGATAAGAATTGTTAATAAGGTGCCTTTTTATTTTACTTTTTAGTTTTCTATTCCTGTAGATGAGATTAATTGAAATTTTCGCCATTTCCTGGTTGGAGAAACCGAAAAAAACAAATGTTAGGACACGCTCCCGCAACTTTTTTTTTCTGATTGTACATGTTTAGAACAATGCAAAACCACGTTCCAACATCGAAAAAGTGTCTTGTGACACTGTTTTTTAGGCCCTTCAAATTCGTCAAAAAATAGTCATTGTTCAAGGGCATGATATTTAATGTATTAGGGCACAAACAGAAAATGTATTACGGTAGATCGAGTGAGAGAACGGGGAAAGAGCTTGAATTTAAAAAAAAAAAAATTTGAAGGGCCTAGAAAACAGCGTCACAAGGCACTTTTTCGACTTTGAAACGTGGTTTTGCATTGTTCTAAACATGTACAATCAGAAAACAAAAGTTGCGGGCGCGTGCCCCAACATTTGTTTTGTTCGGTTTCTGCAACCAGAAAATATGGCATTTTTCTCATAGAATTCCCCATATAATTAGCCTGATTTTCGTTAAAAATAAATACATGTTTTAATTTATGTGTATACATAATTTGATATATAAAATGATAAAAATAAAATATCAGTTTGAAAAAAATATCGGCACAGTAGATTTGAATTAATAGTAAATTGCTCCGCTAATAGAGGGCTCTCTAACTCGCTGGCTTCAGCGATTCCGCGCAGCAGCGGACCAGCGCGGTACTGGCGATCTCTGGCCGAAAACGTAAGGCACCTTTGAAACACGGAGTTTGGTCTTCTCCCCACCTATACTTCATGTTATACTGTATTCTCTGCTCGAAACTCAATACGCATACAGTCGGGTCGGAGGCCCTGGATTAACCTCAACGAGAATTCGCCTCGAGCGAATTTTCTTGGGGTTGTTGCTTCAAGGTATTTTTACTCATTCGCTTACTATGTTTTACATAGCTTTTCTGTGGTTTTGTTCATTTCTTATTTGCGCGCTGGCATCGCTAGCTGCGATAATCGCTTCTGAATGCAAATTTAACCAAGACAAGACGTCGATGTAGTTGAAAGTAATGTTGGTAAACAATGGCCATAGTGTACATATTTTTTTTTATTGTTGCGAAGACTAAGTGATGGTTTTCTCACAGAAAAAAGTCCTGATTGACGTATGAAATAAATATTCGTGCTTGATCGATACTATAGATTACAGAATTTCGTGTTAGTTATTATTATTATTATAGATTTGGTTAGAGCAATTGACAGTTTTGTGTTTGTAAACGTTTGCTAGTCAGTAGATGTACATAAGTATACTTTCTGTCATAAGTACACAATGTATTTAGAGTTAACTAGATTTTTACAATTCATAATGTAAGGTTCTCTGTGTACATGTTTTAGACTATCTGTGAGTCTTCACAATGTCTGAAAGTGCAAAGAAGGTGAAAACAAGGTTTCATCCAAGTCACGGAGAGAACATTGTTCTCTATGATGACAACACAGTGGCGTTCCGCAAAGCAAGCTTTGCCAATGCGCTGGTGTTTAGTGAAGAACCTCTTCAGCCTGGTGAAATATTCTTGTTGGAAATAGAAAAGGACGAGAGAGGATGGAGTGGACACATGAGAATAGGCTTGACGCAGATGGATCCTGTTAACATAGATAAGGCAAAGATGCCAACTTATGATGCAGCTCTACCAAATTTGATGAAAATGGGCTCTAGTTGGGTTTTCGCAATGACCGAAACTTGCAATATTTGGGATAGTTTTGAAGGAATTGCGGGAACAGGATATGGTATGCATTTATGGCTTTTTTTTTTTTTTTTGCAGTTTAAATCGTCGGTCCCTACGAAGAGTAGTACATTTAAGATCTCGCATCGAAGACTAGTACATTTGTTTATTCGCCGCGAAGACTAGCACTTTTCACTTTTCGCCGCGAAGAGTAGCGCATATCACGGCTCAAACTAATGCTCTTTATAGTATGAGAAAAACGTATGATAAGTTAATAATTTTTGTACTAGCCGTTTTTTTGCATGTGAGTGTTACTGTGTACCACTTTGGCGTTCATAAATATCATCAATTGTTTAAGCATAAAGCCCTGAAACGGCAAGTGTTTTCGTGAAAAGTGCTAGTCTTCGCGGCAAACGAGTGAAAAGTGCTCGGCGAAAAATGAAAAGTACTACTCTTCCAGAGGGATTTGAAACGTGCTAGTCTTCGTAGGGACCGACGAAATATACTTTTTGTAACAAGTGCACGATTTTCGCGTTTTTTTGACCTAAAATTAGGGACAAAAGTAGTCGTTTTCCGACCGGCGGGCGAAAAAATGCAGCAGCGGGCGCAAAATTATTTTTGCAGCCGCTACTCAATTCATTGGCAAATCGTCTAAACTCGCGTGGAATTCAACAAGTGCAGTTTGAAACGCGAAAATCAGTATAAGCGTTACAAAAAATACGGTGTTTTTGGCCTCGTGTGGTTGCAGTACTCGTCTGCGGCGCGTACTGCAAACTCCACACTCGGCCTAAAAAAGTCCCCTTTACGCCCTTGGTACACAATATACTATTAATTCTTCTTTTTCGAAACAGGTGAAGGTATTCCTGCAAAAGAGAAAAGACTAATGACGGACGGTATCAATGTTCAGACTTCCAGAGGAATAATACCATACAGTGCTTTGAGGCCGAATATTGTTGGATCTTCTCAAAATATTTTACCAACTGATACTGGTAGTAGAATAGGTGTTATGTATGTACCGCAGGCAGGTTCAGATAAAGCAGAAATGCATTTTATTATCAATGGTGAAGACCAAGGTGTATTTGGGAGAGATATTCCATACAAAGCAGGACCTTTGCATGCTGTTGTCGATGTTTATGGAACTACAAAGCAAGTTAGAATTGTACAACTATATGGTGGCAAGTATTTTTCAAAGAGATATTTTTATAATGCCCAAAAATGAACAGAATGATTAAGAGAAATTTTTTGTTGCAGCTTCACTGACACTGCAGAGTGCATGTAGAAATGCTATATTACAATATACAAAGAGGACTGCTGTTGATTCTCTACCTCTGCCAAACATGTTAAAAAAGTATCTTCTTTATCAGTCGCAGTGAATGGCTTATAGGCAAAATCGACTCATTTTTTCTCTCCGAAAGCCCTGTGTAATAATGTCTAAACAGTAAGAATGTGTCTGTTTGCGTAGACCTTTCGCGCATTACAGCTGTTATTAATTTACTATACACAAGCCTCATTTTATTTAAGAAAAAGCTTATTATTTTTAGCAGAGCATAGTTTATGATTTCATATTTATGATCATGCACATCATACTTTGTCTTTTAACAAAAACCCTAAATTATTTAATTTTTAATTATATTGTTAACAGTCATTTTTGCAACAAAGGCGTAAAATTTTACAGTCGCACTAATGTAATTAGAGTATTGCACAAGAATGTGAAATTTTAAGTTCAAATTGTAAACGTAATTTCTTCATACAAAGAGTGTAATTTCACTCTATAAATTTCATATGGCGTCTAACGTACTAATTTTTACAATTTTATCAATTTTTCAATGAAAACAAAAAGCATTGAAAACACATTCCTATTTTATACTGAAGGTCAAAATTTTATAGTGTTCCAGACTACTTTGTATTATTAGTCTATATATTTTTTTGTTTATCTTGATAGAAAAATAAGAGAATTAACATGAAATCCTATGTTAATATCTTAAAGTACCTAATTTTAAATGTCGAAGTATTGTTTTTTGTTCATCAAAAAGTCTTCGATTAAAAAAAAAAAAGAACTTATAAGCAGTACAAATATTGAATATATACAATATGAAAGTGAGGATTAATATTTCACTTCCAATATTGTTTGTTTTTGTCAATCAAAAGAGATTAGTGGCTTAGAAAAATCAACAAATAAGTCACCATTTTTTAAAACAAGTCATTAATTGTGTTTGTAACTGATTGATTACTTCAATTTACGGTTAAATAGTCAATTAGTTGCAAAGTACAAACATGTATCTTATTTATAAGTTTACGCCATATATGATAATGTGTTATATTGATTCTTAAAAAGAAAATGAAATTTAAGTGTAAGAAATAAACTTATTTTTAGTCCGCGAAAATAATGATTCACAAAGAAAGTCTATAATATATATTTATGCAAAAGTTTTTTTAAGTTATGTCTGATTAATTTACTATGAAATGTATGGTCTAGGAGTGTTCTGAATAATTTAGAAAAAACATCAAGTTATTCATGTGTATATATTATGATGTGTGTAAAAGCGCTTGAATGCGGAGAATCTGTCAAGAAACGTAACTCTATCAATATTATTCATCAATTGTCAAACACGTGAAAGTTGAATTGCTCATTTACGTATAAAGTATATAGTATACTCGTAATTCTTCTTGATTTATCATATAGCCGATAAAACGATGCGTTCTATTGATGCGAAATATTGCGTGTTATAGTAAATGTATTTATAAATATGTGTGCCTGCGGATAATTTGGATGAACTGCGCTCCATCATTTTATAAAATAAATGTATTTATAAAATATGACGTACTGTATTTTTTATTACATTGTCAGATGATAATATTCCATGTAAATTTCAAGGTTCTTACATGCTACTCTTGCATTTACGAAAATATACAAATTCTCGATCTTGGTTAAAGGATAATAAAAACCAAATTCGTATATGCATTATTGTTCTCCAGCGATGCACTTGTATATTATTCGTCAAAATAATACGTGTATATTGTAATTTCAAGATATTATTAATATGGAATTCGACGAAATTGTTTCAAGAAGCAAACTTCTAAAATTTGAAAAATAATAAATAATTATAAATTACGCTTGTAATGGAGGCTGGTTAATTATATTGAATCTTGTTGAATTTTTCGCAAACGCTTATTTATTCGAAAAAATTGCCGGATCGTATGTGGACTTGTACGGTAGGTACATCGGCAGCATAACGATGTAGGTGAAGAATGTCAGGACGAAGGCAAGCCATCCGATCATCAGAGCAACGTAGCTCCAGGTGCTGGTGTTGGACTTGGATTTGGATCTGTCCTCGCCGTCACCGTCGACGAGTTCGTCATTGTCGTCGGCCGAAATCTCGAGGAAGGCAGAGGCCTTTGGGTCGAGGATACTCAGGAGCAGCAGCTGGCCGACTTTGCTCCGCAGAATCGAGGACGTTGTAGAGGACAGCCACTCGGGTGCCGGAGACTTGAGAGCGTGGAGCTCGCGCAGCAGCACCGTCAGGATCATGGCGAAGGCCATTATCAGGAAGGAACTCTCGTAGTAACGTACTGTAGTGAACATTCGTATTTTTCGTACTATTAGAAGAATGTTCTATCGATATAAGAGTCCTAGTAGAAATAATTGTGTGTGACGTAAGTGTGATGAAAATGTGACAACAGTGCAACAAAAGCGCGATAAAAGCACAAGTTTTTCTCGTTGTTGGGACAAGATGAAGCAAAATATAGACAAATTATGATAGTCAGTCATATAGTTTTTCCATACTTTCATCATATTATATTTACATTTTCTATTTGATTATATCACACTAGCATTTTTGCAATGAGAAAGTATACAATATGTGTATTTATACTACTGTAACTGTACCGCAACACTTTTTTTCCAGAAAATTATGATTATAGACGATATTTAAAACAAAATTCAAAATACTTTAGTTAGACTTTTAGAACAGGTATGTCACACTTACTCAAACTTTTTACAAATGCTCAATTTTTGGATCGAACATACGTTATACGAAAGTGTGAGATAGCTATTAAAAAAGTGTTACATACTTATTAAAAAAAGTATGATATAAGTATTATAAAATGTCCCAACTACGACAAAAACTCACGTTTTTATCACTATAAAATTACACTTTTTTACACTTAAGTAACAGTTTTATCAAACTTTCCATTTTGACTAGGGAGGTGTTGTAAAAATGAACTTGATTGAACCTAAAGAATCGAATGCTATATGACGCGTATATGAGAAAATCCACGAGCGAGTGGAAACCACTCGGGTGTTGGAAGTTGAGAATTTTAATGAATTTTTTGAAAGAAGAGGAAAAGAGCTTCAATTCGATCTCCGGATGGATAAAGTTGACCGCTCGGATCAAAAGTTATAAGAATTTTTAAAATAGAGAAAAATCGTCGTTTTTTGAAAAAAAATCTAAGTATTTTTGATTTTGTGTCATTTTTAAGCCTAGACAAATTTTGACCTAGGCAACCATTTTTAACCCACCAGCCCTCAAATTGAAGCTCTTTTCTGATACTTCAATCCTAGTAATACACATTTTTATATTGTGCCTTTAGATATTGAGTATAGATTAATTGGAACTATGGGTTATTTTCGTTAACTTTCTCTATGTTAAATTCCCATAAGAGAATTTTGCCAAGCGATCGGCCACGCACGCACGCATTTCTTATTCCAGTAGATGGCCCAAAGAATGAAGAAAAGTTGGTCTGGTAGGTGTGCTCTCAATTTGAAATTCTCAACTTCCAACACCCGAGTTGTTTCCGCTCGTTCGTGGATTTGCTCATATATTGTACAAAATAGTGTTGACGTAACGATTTAAAAAATTTGCTAATTACAGCTGCAGATCAGTAATTGAAACATTATTTGTCGGTTATTGATAAATAAACCATCATAACTTTTTATTCTGATTTTACGTATACTCAAAAGTAGCCTTGTTGTACCCACTACCCTGGTAGAAAATAACCCAACCAAAATGACTTGGTTACTAATTATTGGGCAACCCCGTAAGCCAACGATTGTCCTAGATATAAGCCAACTGTTAACAAACGGTTCGGAACTTTTTAAAATTATGTTTTAAACAAATTTTTAACATTTTTTTTTTTGAAAAATTAATAAATTTTTGGGAAAATTAAAAAGATTAAAAAAAAAAAATTAAAAAAATTTAATATTAGAAAGTTTTGAAAATTTTGAAGTCATAAAGCATGCATTCTTACTATTTTTTTAAATTAGCTATTTATAAGTCGATGAAACTGATAAATCTATGTCGAAATAAGGTACATTTTTACAGGCCAACACAGTCCAATTGGCTTACTAATGGCAAAGGGTTGGCTTGCGTTTCTACCATCAGGGTAAGAATAAAACTTTTCTTTTGAGTTTAGACTGCGCGCGTTAGCTAAATAATCAGAGTTATATACTGTAACGGGATTTCCGGGAACTAATTCGCTCAAAAGTAAAGCGACGAAGTGGATTCGATCCCACGTTCCCGAGACCTCAAGGCGCGTGCCCTGCACTCGCGCCGACTAGCTCTTACGGGCGCTATCCCCGCCCGTTACAATACTTACAAAGATTTGGTGCATCATTGCCGTTGTGTGGAATTTTCCAATAGACATGTTGTATGCACACCAGGTGACAAATAAAGCTTATGCTGGACACTATCATTCGTTCATCGGAATGACAATCCATCCACAGCGCACACAGCGTCAACACCATTAAAACTGAAAGAGTTAAATTATTAGCATGCTATTTCTCCGACTGTAGCATGAAATGGACCTTTTTCATGCCTGAAAGTAGCAGCTATAGTATAAAATCGTGCATGATCCCGAGCGTGTTTAAAAAAGTTCAAATTCAAGCGGCAGCTTAAAATGACAATTTCGTACTTAATTCCAAAGTCTACCGCTGTTCAGGTTTTCGCAAATTATTTTGTTATAATATACGTATCATCATCTAACCTAATTCCGCATATACATGCAAAAGGTCCTTTAATGCCCTCGTTGGAAAAAATACAATGTGGGACGTGAGGAAAACAGCTATTTCAAACTCGGATGAGGTGTGCTCATCCGTACTGCACTCGCGCTCAAAATAGCTTATTTTACCTCTTGTCGCACAATGTAAACTAAGAATCCTCCATAAAACCCACCGAAAGCAGGGGCAATTAACAATATGTGCATATTTTCCGCGCGTCTACCCATAATGAAAAACAGATAGTAGACTCGTGCACTGAGATTCTGGTTCATTTTGAAACTCTCATTCAACACGTAGGAAGTGGAATACAAAACATCCCATTCCTGACCTGGGCTTAAATCCGACGTTACTGGCTGTGGAAACAAAATGCAGTTACAACATTAATACAATAGTATTAGGTCTACAAAGAAATTAACTATTTATTACGCCCTTGCAGATATAACTAGCACATTATATAGGCTTACCCTATAAATTATATTTCTCAGCTAGGTTTATATATTCGTAGAAAACAGTGCCAATTTTATTACCTTGCGCAACATGAGTAGCTGGATCTCATCGGTGCTGTAGGCCCACGAGGCCAAGTCGATAGTACAAACTTGTAGATCGTACGGATAGTCCGTGAAATCAGGCAGACAATTTGTGCTGTATTTCACCGCTGGCACGCATGTGACATGGCCGTCGTGCGAGAGACCGCAGTTGGTTTTGGGTATACCAGGTTTTCCCTTACTAGCATCGTGCCTGCGATTGACAATCGATAAAAATAAGTTATGTGAAATCAGTATTTTGAATATTTTAATGCTGAAAAAAAAAAAAAAAAAAAAAAGCTTTACGTGTTGTGGACTGCGATGTCCGGAGTCCAGAGTGAATCGCTGGGCACCTGTATGGTATCGAGACCTTCAAAGTTCTCAGGATTCCATGTCAAGTGAGGATCGGTCCAATTCTAAATTTAATTTTTTTCTTCAATTTTACGTCGTATTTTTGTGTATTCTTTGCGATTTACCTACCATAATTGACCAGGAGTGCATTTCGAAAACATTGGTTGCGTCGTCCTGCAATACAAAAATAATCTTATGATGTATTACTCATATACTATATGCTATAATATAACACGCCAACAAAGCTCATTTAACAATGCATCCGCAAATGAATGGCAATTATAGGCAAAAAATCGATCACGCCGATCACGATTTATTATACATTTGATCAAATCGTTTTTTAACACTGAGAATAGTTTCGTATGGTAAAGTCACGAAAGCGATACTCACGAATGAAATGAACCTTGGCATGAACATCAAACCAACGTTGGTAGCGTTGCCTTTGGCTCCAATTTGCGGACGCACATTCTCGTCGTAATCGCAGAACAGGTGCGTCTTCAGCCGATGCTCCACGGATTTGCTCGATAGGTCCTTGCAGAGTTCTGCGAGTTTGTAGCACTGCACGACACTCGCACTAAAAGCCAGACAGAGAAAGAGCAAAATCACGATCCGACGGTTTCGATAAGGCATTTTACTCTTGACTTCAGAGCGCGGAGGAGTCGCGAAAGCTTGAGCCGCTCGACTGACGTTGTTGCAAAGCCATCGACGGATTCCGAAGTGATGCGCACAAAAAGATAATACGCCCCGTGAAATTTGAAACCCCAGATGCGCGCGAGACGCCTGTTGCCTATTACCGCCCCTAAAATGTATGGTGTACAGTATAATCGTATCGGTGACATAACATCGTTCAATTCATTGTTGACTTTCATTTTCTTTTTATGACTGCTTCAACGACACAGTTATTAAATCGTAATAGAAAAATCTATCAATAAATTCATGCAGTTGTTACTTATACTATGCTTTGATAGAGTATGTTTTCTTGCAATGATATACTATGATGATATGGTATTTAGACACTTGTAGGAAGTATTATATTCAAAATATATTCAGCACTGGATCAGTTCCGATTTTTTAAAACTAATTAGCACATTATCTATACCTAACAGTGTGTTTTTTCACAACAAGACTATACTAGCTCTTTTAATTTCAATGTTGTTGTGGGATGCCGATAACAAATTACGAAAACTTCATATCTACTTATAAAAATATAGATTTTTTATTTTATTCGCCTGAGATGTTCAATTAATCGCTAAAATACACTGCAAATTTAAAACATTTTTTATAGTAATTACTCTTATGATGATTTAAAAATAAAACTTAGGATGAATATCATATGTATTTGCAACCCGTAGATCACGATAAAAAATGTATACAAAAATATTTATCCCTTTTAAAAAAGTGATGACCGGTTGTTTTGAATATCCGTTAATAAAGTGATTTGACTGGCTGAGAAACAAATTTCCGGTCTGGATATACTTACGATTTTAAGCTTGCGCATGATTTAGCTGGTAAACTAAAAATTACGCAATAAAAATGCGTTACTTAAAATTCACGAAGCAAATTATTTTTATTGTTTTTGTTGAATAGTAATTATACATATTATGATCATACATTGTTTCAAAACGTTTCATATTTTACTATAAGGAAGACGGGCATTGATGCAGCAAAAGGATCTGATTCTTTTCCAATTACTAAAATAATACAAGCAAATCTTTTTGTAACAGAATTTCATTGTTCAAATTATCATTGTGTTATTCTAAACTTGCCCCTAAATGTTTCTTTTCGATTTAAATAGAATTTGTTAAGTAAGGCATCTTATTGCAGCTTAGGAAATCGGCCATTCCAAAGGCGTTAGAAAAATCGTTGCACGATCTCCTACCCAACTTTCGCGCATATAACAAGTACATTGTACAACAAGGGGCGAAAATGGACTTTTCCAAGCGAGGATGATGTTTGAGCAGGAGTGGTAGTCGAGGGCGCCGTAGGCTCGTTCTACCTATGTAGGGGGCAAAAATGGATTAATTGATACATGTATTGTGATCAGGGACTCTCGCTCTACTTTTTGTGTGACGCTCGGAAAACCCTATTTTCGGCCCAGTTTATAGGCGCCGAAAATGGTCAATTTTATGCACGTGTTATAAAAAAGCCTATTGAGCTCTTGGTGCACAATATACTATCTTGCATAGATATTGGGGAAAATCGGGAATCGTTTTCCATAAAAAAAGATATTATTTCTCGGAGTTAAGTTTGCGGTAGTAGTCCGCATCATAATTCGGCTTGTATGGCAGGTACATCGACAGCATGACGATGTAGGCGAAGAATATCAGGACAAAGGCGACCCATCCGATGATTAGAGCAACGTAGCTCCAGGTGCTGGTATTGGACTCGGATTTGGATCTGTCCTCGCCGTCACCGTCGACGAGTTCGTCATTGTCGTCGACCGAAATCTCGAGGAAGGCAGAGGCCTTGGGGTCGAGGATACTCAGGAGCAGCAGCTGGCCGACTTTGCTCCGCAGAATCGAGGACGTTGTAGAGGACAGCCACTCGGGTGCCGGAGACTTGAGAGCGTGGAGCTCGCGCAACAGCACTGTCAGGACCATGACGAAGGCCATTATCAGGAAGGAACTCTCGTAGTAACGTACTGTAGTGAAAAGTTAGATTATTTTTAAGAGATAAAAAGATATTCCAGTATAGTCAATCATTTTTACAAGTCATTTTGTAATACTCTATTTTAGTCCAAAAGTGCCGAGTTTTTAGTATATGAGTCATTCTACAAAAAGTTGGACACTTCACTGTCGAAAAATCGAGTTGCGGGCATACTCGCAAGATCTAGTTTTTTACGTGCGTTTGGACATACGATGTGCAAGAAACATGGGTGCCATCTCCAAATCATATGCCAAGAAAACGTTACGGGCCAATTGATAATTACCGAAAAATAGCTTTTATTGCGCCTCGGGTAATTTATTTTGAAGCATTTGACTACATTGTTTTAGAGATATAAGGAATCAAATTTTCAAAGAAAAATTGAAACCTTGATTGATATCTTAAGAACCATAAAGGTTTGAAAGCTGTGCAATGAACTTTATTCGTCCGTAATCGAGGCACAAAAAAACTCATTTTTTTCCGTTTTCGATTTATTACTAAAAAAATAAGTGGTCAAATCACTTAAAATTTTAATGGGATATAGTTTGATACGTGACTCATCGACATGATTTTTTTCGCAAGGTTATGATGTTCAGTTTCAGAGATATGAATATAAAAAAAATCAACTTTTTCATTTTATCTGCCGAACAAAGCGGTCGATCCCGAGGACCAAACGTGAAAAAGTAGGTAATTTTATTCTCTTTCAAATGCATATTAGCTGAATTATTTGTAACGATGGGATAATTGAAAAAAACGCAAAATAGTGTTTTTCGAAAATAAAAAATTGGCCATAAAAAAATAGTTAGAAAAATAAAAAATAAATGTCTTTCATGAATTCAGAATCCAAAAATAGATATGCATGTCAAATTTAAGTGATATTGACGGAGTAGTTCCAGAAATATTACGGTATACACACACACATCCATACGGACAATTTTTATAAACATTCGATTTGAACTTCTAACACACTAAAAAGTATTTTCTGAAAAAGATGTTGAAATTACTCTATCGGTCTACATATATCAATATATATTATTAGCTGTATTTTCTGAAAATTTCGACGAAACTCAAAAATTTACTATTACAAAGCTTTCTCTAGGAGGAAGTAATATAAGAGCTCGATTTTTCAACAGTTCCGACTTCTTGCAGAATGACTCATCCGTAAATCGCAACTTTATTTTTTGTTGGAAGTCAATAGCAGTTTTATAAAATCTTCTATATATTTGTATTGACAAATTCAGTAAGTCCTATTAACAATTTCTGAAATCAATCGTGTCCAACTACTTTGATAAAAAATATTTTGATTGCGAATATATAAATTTAAAATGAATCGGTAATTGAAGAAACGCATTTTGCGTCATGCACAACTCTTTTCCGAATATGATTAAAATTTTCATAAACTTTCAAAATTTGATTCAATTTTAGTAGAGACAGCGGAAGAGACTGATTTACTTTTTCTCGAAAGCTTAAGATGAGGAACTTTTCATTCGCTTTAGATGCATGAAAAAGGGACTTTTATTCACGACTTAACTATTATAATAGCCATTTTATTCCCTGAAAAGCGAGATGAAAGTAGCATTTTATTCCCGCAAATTTACTTTTTTTCCGCAAATTCACTTTATTTCCGCAAATTTACTATATTCCCGCAAAATCTGAAAAGTAAAAAAATTATGGAAAAATTTTTAAGTTTTTGAAAAATGAAAAATTTTGAATATTTTAGTTGTTTAAGTGTATATTTTCATTATAATGCCGGTGGCTGAGTAGGTCTCACTTTTCAAGAAATGAAATGGCTACACAGTTCAGTCCTGAATAAAGCACATATTATAAGCAACATGGGACTCAAGTCGATTATTCCCTCGGGTGATTTACTGAAACGTTCACCCGCGGGAATAATCATCGACTTTACTCCCTTGTTACATAATGTACTATTTCATGCACGTGGCCCTCAAGAGGTTACTACGTGGTAGGGACAAAGTTGAAAGTTTTCCAAGCGAAACTCGCTATATGTCTGTAGCTAACACAAGATCGCCTCCACCATGCCAGTGTCATTATGCGTACAAACAGGGCGCCTTTCAACATTGCAAGGGAACACGGCAACGCATATCGTTGCTCTTGAAGAAAAGTAGTACATTTGAATTTCTTGACGAAAACAACTAGTACATTTCGCACTATTGCGTCGAAGACTAGTACATTTGGCACTCCCGCAAATTTCCCATGATTTTCACAAATCTTCTAAAATTATTTAAATTTTAAAAAATGTTTCAAATCTAAATATTTTCTACAAATTTTACAAATTTTGTAAAATTTGAACATTTTGGTGGTATTGGAAAATTTTGAAAACTTTCGGGATGCCGGAAAACCAAATGTTGTTCGAACCGCTTTGGAAATGAAAAACCGCGTTTTCCGAGAGAATGCGAAATTTACTAGTTTTCGGCGTAAAAGCATGTAATGTATTGGTCTTTGACATCAGAAATGTCTTCGTAAGGAGCGACGATATGACTTTAGAAGTATAATGCATTTCCTAATCGCCATCCTATTAAAAAATACAATTGTAGAAAAATGTTGAGTTTTAAAACATTATTTGAATTTTTGACATGACAATCAGTTTCAACCGAAATACCTAAGATTATCCACACTGGGTACAACTTTTTGATTACTCGTAAATTCAACGTTTTACGTTTATGCATAGATACATTTTTTAAATAATCCGTTTGAGTTGCGACAATGTTTTTCTTGTAGAAAATGGAGTAGAGAATGCGTAGACATAGCGGATTCGAATTTCTTTAGCGCCAATTAAAAGTTTCTCCCAAAATAGCTATAAAGGACATCCGTACTAGGTGAATCTTCCCTACGTTGAATTTTGTTTGGTTTTTAATTATAATATTGAATTATAAATAAAAATAAGATTGACATTAGAGAGGTAGGGAGGAACTTACAAAGATTTGGTGCAATATTGCCATTGTGTGGAATGCTCCAATAGACACGTTGTATACATATCAGATGGCAAATGAAACTTATGCTAGATACTATAATTCGTTCATTAGAATGACAATCCAGACACAGTGCGCATAGCGTCAATGCCATTAAAACTGAAAAAAAGATTTAGTGATAAAATCCCAAGCGTATTTTAATTTTAAAATCAAACGTACCAAAACCCGGAACAACGAACACTATGTGCATATTTTCGGCTCGCCTTGCTATGATTAGGATGAGGCCGTATATTCGTGTCTCGAGATTCTCGTTTATTTTAAATTTGCTTGTGTCAATGAAGTGATCGTAATACAAAACATCCCATTCCAAGCTGCGGCTCGTGAATGACAACACTCGCTGCGAAAAATTACAATGTAGATTTAATTATCTTCACGTGTACTATACAGTATAAAGAATCATTTTTTATTTATTTTTTTTTATTTTTAAAAATATTTGGTAAAGTATGCATATAAATAGAGAGATTTCTAGCGTCAAGTCATTTTTATCCTTAATATATAATATTCCTTGAATAAAATTATTGAAAATAAAAAAACCCTTCCTATTTTTTGACTACCTTGGGTGCCATCATTAGGTCGATTTCATTAGTACTATACGCCCACGAGGCCAATTCTATAGTGCAAATTTGCACGTCGTACGGATACTCCGTATAATCTGGATGACAATTCACATTATATTTCATTTTTGGCACGCACATGACTCGACCGTCGTTTTTAATGCCACATTCAGTCTTGGGTATACCGGCTTTTTCCTTACGTGTGTCATGTCTGCGACTGTCGGTAAAAAAAATTTTTTTTGTGAAGCATGAAATTTTAACTATTTATTGACGAATGCTTACGGATTGTGGACTGTTATATCTGGAGTCCAGAGTGAATCGCTGGGTACCTGTATGATATCGACACCTCCGAAGTCCTCGGGATTCCATGTCAAAAGGGGATCAGTCCAATTCTGAATAAAATTTGTTCAACTTTTATAATCATTATTTACATACTACTTTTGTTTTATTGTATGGCGCTAAAGCAATGATTGTACCATAAATGTCCAAGTGTCCAGAGCGAAAACATTAGTTGCGTCGTCCTATAGCAGAAAAAAGGCAATTTTTACAATTTAATATTTACATATATAATGTGTCAATACAACCTCGTTACAATACGTTTCTCTTTGCAATGTTCGCTCAATGCAGGATAGAGTGCGTCATATTCGTATGAATTGTCATTTTTTCCGATTTATATCTCACGTGTAAACTAGATAAATTTACACTATTTATTGCAATAATACCCTCAATCAAAAATGCTATTTTTTACTGTCAAGGATTCTTTTTGTGCGCAAAATATTTTTATCATTTCCATGAATGATAGCCAAGCAAATAGTACATTACGATACGTGTGACTTGAATGGTTCTTTTTTAGAACCATTTAAGTCAAGTCTCGCCTATTCGTGACTAAAGTAATCCTCATTTGCACCGTTAGCGCACGAGCGTAGCCAGTTTTATCGGATTTTAGCCACACTGTGCTATAAAAATTAGTTTTGTAAAATATTTTTGAGGCATTTTACTTTTAAAATTTGACCTGTCTTATACAAAATGTAGTCGGTTCTATAGTATAATAAAGAAATTACATATATGCCAGCAAAGAAAAGGAAGAAGTTTTTGAAGTGTGAAAATTTTGAGCTATTATACGCAGTGATAAATTTTCGTATCAAAATCATTCAATTACGTTCTATTATAAGAAAAAATATGCACCATAGTTCATCGGATCGCGATTGAAAGCATTTCGTAATTAAACTGATACTCACGAAAGAAATGAACCTGGGCATGAACAGTATGCCGACGTTGGTGACGTTACCCTTGGCTCCAATTTGCGGACGCACATCCTCGTCGTAGTCGCAGAACAGATGTATCTTTAGCCGATGCTCCGGGGATTTGCTCAATAGGTCCTTGCAGAGATCCGCGTGTCTATAACACTGTACGACACTCGCACAAAAAGTCAGACACAGGAAGAACAAAATAATGATCCGTCGGTTTCGATAAGGCATTTTACTTGACTTTGAAGCTCGGAGTAGAAGATGCGAAATACTGAGTTGCTCGACTGTCGTTGTCGCGAAGTCATTGGCGGATTCTGAAGCGATGCGCCCGACAGATAATACGCCCAGTGTAAGCCAAAACCGTAGATGCGTTTGAAACGCCTATTACCTAACACCGCCCCCAAAATGTCTCGTGTAAAGTAATCAAGTTCATAATGTACAATAAAAGTCATTTAATTCGTTGTTATAAGTCTCATTTTTGAACGACTGGTTCAATGGCATACTTAAGATTAATCATGTTATGGTTAAGATTAGTTATTATATACTATCGCTGTACTTGCGGTAAGGTAATTTAAAATTTTGTATACAATCAATGAAAAATTGTTTCCATAAATTCAAGTTGGCGTGAGAGGTGGTACAATGAAACTTTCATAGGTATAAGGTAGATACTTATTATTTAACATCAGGTATGCTGTACAAAAGATTTCTTTTCCTGACTTGCGCTTTCGTGCATAACGAATTCGTCCTAAATTTTAACAGTAGATAACTTAGATATATATTAGCATGTTCGCACAGCTTATCTCTCCCCTTACATATCAACTGCACATATTTACACACGCTGCAAGCGGCTATCGGTTTTTTTTCGGTTCTTTCCGCTGAATTTCGGACGCGCTAATATAGCGATGCCTTTTCATGGCGCTTCAATTTTTTGCGTCAACTAGACGACGTGACATTTTTAATATGCGCAAAACGTTTGCAGGTAAACTTTATTGACTTATTGCGGTAAACATTATCACTGTATGACACGCCCTGGCGTAAACCTCGATTTACCGCACGCTCGTGCAAAAATGCACTCTCTAAATCTCGGTTTGCGCACATTGTATCATAAAATATCGTACGATACTATTATTCTTATTATATTTTATTTATTCGTATTATATTTTGCCTATCCTTTATTTACTAGTTGTTCAATGATTACTTCACCTAAGATTTTTTAACTCTCAGTCAAAGTTGTGATTAAGTTGGAAAAAAAGAAAATGACGGCGATTTACGCATCAAAATCACTAAATCAGAAAATTATAAAAATTTATCAAAAAAGTCACAATTAAATTTATCCTTGTATATTACTACTTTGCACTCAACGAAGACGCATTTGAATTTGCGTCGAAGTATAAAGGACACTTGCAGTCCGCTGCGAAGACTCGTACATTTCACACTTCGTATACGTTTGATTCTCTGGCAACGAAACTATTTAAAATTTTCCAAAATTCTCAACCATCTTTTTAAGTACATTCACTTCTATCGGCTGTCCCCGAGACAGTCACATTTTTTTATCCTAACCTTTTACTTTTTTAAAAGTCATAATATTTTCCATCCAATTATCAACGTCGGCTAATTTTTTTAATGATGAACCCACCGCACATAATAGTAAAAATCTTTTAAATGCTTGGATAGCTCTTCCGTGGTCTTCCGTATCGTAGGCAGCGAGTAATGTTAGGATTTTCTTTTCGATATCGATAGTCAATAGTCTCCAATGAGCCATGAATCTGTAAGGCATGAATAGAGTATTGTTGAGATGTTGATTCGTCTTACAGATCTTCCTATCGTTTCGTATTCTATCGGTAAACCTATCGCCGCATATTCGTAAAGCATAATCGTGTGAAATATACGTGATATCAGGCGACTCATCCACGCATGCTGCTGCAAAACTGTCAATGACTGTTCTGTTTGTCAAGTACCTAGTGTCCAATTTGATACCTAGTCCGGGCGCTGGTGCCATCTGAGTGTAAATTTCAAGCTCCCCTCAGTAACTTGGAGTTTTTCTATGATTTTTGGGATGCTGAATCGAAATTTGTTGGTTACGAAGCCCGAAATCCGTCAGTTCTTTTGTTATAAACAAATTACTGATTTGCAATAAACAAATAATGGTTATTTGCAGTTGAAAAAAAATTGAGTTACATTATTTAGGTATTTTTGAATCGAAAGTGCTCTTACAACTTTTTTCATAAATAGCATACTTTTTGAGTTAAAAATCAATAAAGTTTTAACAAAATACGATTTGCCACGATTTTTCGAACTGTTTGTCCCGTTCTCTCTTGTGAAATCTAAAGATTCAACGATTTTTGGAGCTTAAAATTTACACTCAGATGGCACCAGCGCCCGGACTAACCAGCTCTCCTGCAGTCTCTTGCGCACGAATACCTCCACTCTCCCGTATGCGTCAGCGCTGCTTACCGAAAGCCTATAAAAGCCGGGTGCACGCGAGCGCCACTATCATTTGTCTGCCGACTCCAGCCCGGTGTAGACATACCCCCACTCTCGAGTCTCGACACTTGGCTAGTGAGCTTGTGACACACTTTATGGACGGTCAGCCTAGGAAAGAAGTCTTTACGAATAAAAGAAATTGCATCAAAATGAACTCAACGATTTTTTTCTCCCGGATCTTTTCCCTCTTCAGACAGCGAATAGCTTCAGGTCTCTCTCCGAGGGTCGCGCTCCGGATTTATAGGTCCGGCACTCACTCGCGATATTCAGTTAACCGTGGGTAGCCGAACGGAGTGGATGACTGTCCGACACCTCGTGCGCAGTCGCCTGCCTCACTGCCGCGCGCATATTGGTTCCTCGCTATCCCGCTCCGTTCAAACGAGATGAGGGGAGGCAGATATCGGTGAGCCGATATTGTAGAGAGTCGGGGTTCGAATCTCGCTCGGGGAAAAATTTTTTTTCTTTTTATTGAAAAATTATAATTGCGTCTACCTGAAACAAATAATATTAATAATAATTATTGAATATTCATGAACTGCAACAAATAAAAATTATTGAATAATCACGAACTGAAACCTTCTTGAAATAAAATGCCATTAATAAATAGAAGCTACTGATTTTTTGAGTATAAATTTCGCGCAGTTAACATACGTAATTGATTTTCAGTTGGCGTGAAGTTATGCCTATTAATATTAAAAGCTTGACCGTAAGATCTTAAAAACAACGAGAATTAAGTAACGCAGTACTAGTTTTATTGTCTTTTAAATCTTTGATTTCATTTACATCCGAAAAAGTTCGCTCAGGCTCTGCATTAGAGTGAGGAAGAGAAAAAACAGCTTGAATAATTTTTGTCAAAGTTGGGAAACGCATTTCCGTTCCTGTATCATTTTTTAAAATAAACATTTTTGACCAAAATGCTTCTACATCTAATTCTTCATATTTTAAAATTGTATCGCGATCAAAGTGCACTGGCAACGTTCTCCACTCGAAAGCTAATTTGTCTGCATCGAAAAATGGAAAAAACCGTGCTATTTCTTTCAAATAGGGATATCTTTCGCGTTCTTCTAAACTTAAAGCGATTTTTGGTTCGACAAAGTAAAGAGAACTTAATAAAACACGATTTTCCAAATATCTTTTTCTCATTTCTTTAATGCAAGTTGTGTTATAATTTAAACAATTTTGTCGAACCTCTAAAACAACATGAGCTGACATTTTTACAAGAAGGTCTTCAGCAGTGGCGCCTAAAAATACTTGATTCAAGGGTTAACATTTTCTTTGACATCGAAGTTTTCGGAAGCTATTTGAGAGAGCGATTTAAACTTAAGAAAATCTTGGCTTACTTCAAGAAGAATTTTTTAAATTGATCTGTATAATTTATGGATCATTAATCCTTTTGTTTGATAAAGAGCATTGAACGTGTTGTGATAATTTAACATATATTTCATAAAAGCTACATAAACGTGGACGTAAGGATTTGTTAAAAATTCTGAAATTCTCTCGGCATTGCTGACTTTAACTTCACCTTCTTCCGTCATGACCGTTGTTGACGCGGTTTTTTTGGCAAGTTTAGGTGCGATTATTTCAAAATCTTCTACAGTAAAATAGTTTATTAATGCCGGATACGCATATTGAACTCTATCGTAACAACAGTAAGCTTCTAATCAACACGTCCCTGATAACTTTAGCATTTTAAGAGGGGGTAAGTTTAAATAACGCACGACTTCTAAATACTCGGCAAATCGTTTCGGGCTATTTGAAAACCAAAATGAAACGCTTCTCAATAGTTCTTCGACTTCTGAAGGGATAATTTTGCAGGTATTTTTCGCAACTAAAGCGGCTGAATAAAAAATACAATTTAATAAAATACAATGGTGGACTACTTTTTTCAAAAGAGCATAAAATCAAATCGCAAGCTAAAGCAACTACATTTTGCATATTTATATGATTTTTATCAAAAAATGCTTTAAATTCTGTAAAAATATCTGAAGCTGTTCCCTTTTTTCCATCTAACTCTATTAATTGCAACAAATGTTGTACAACTTTATTTTGTTCTCTACGTGCATACTGCACTGAAACACATAATAGCTTAACGTTACCGATAGCCGTGCTTTCATCGACTAGAATTGAATAAAATGTGCTGCTTAATGTTTCCTTTAAATTATCAAATGAGCTTTTATACAATACTTCTTTAATGACTCGACTACATTTATCCTCTTTCATTCGCATCGACTTTACAGGCTCTGGATCAACACATAATTTTTGCATAAAAGGGACTAAATCATCTACAAGTTGAACGGGATGCTATCGCCTTCCCTATCGTCTTCCCTTGAACGAAAATACCTTAGACTATATATTTACATATTTATAATCGCGCGATTTAAATTTAACAAAGGAAACCTTACCTCTTCCTCTTCTCGCCTGTCGACGATTCTGAATCGGCTTTATTGCCGCGCCCCGGAAGCGTCGGTCCGAGTTCGCCAATTACGCCGACTCTGAGATCTCTGTGAAATTTTCCCGATCGATCGCGTAATCGGATTCCCGCTCCTTCCTCAGCAAGACGACGCGCTCGTCGTCCGTGGACGACCAGCTTTTGTCTTCTAAATAATAGAACTCGTCGTCCCTCAGCTTCCTCAAGAAATTCGCGTACATTAAGGGGATGTCGTAGCCAAAATGTTGGAAAGGTAATATCCTACTATACCGGCAAACACATTTTTTGTTATAAATAAATAATTAAGCACATACCGAACAAAAGCTTTGCCAATAAGTGTTCTTACTATTATAACAAACACTTCAAACTTGAAATCTCGTCGATTGATGCTGCATTTTTGACAAACAACGAAAAATGCGGTCTGAGATGGCGATAAGCCACAGACGACAGCGGAGGTTACTCTATCGCCTCTTACAAAGAAAATAAACAATTTACACTACAAATTGTTGTCAATACATGTTCATTATACGATTTGGCACAGTCACGTATGTTCAGAAATACAACGAAGCAAACTATAAAAGCAAATAACGAAAAATACGACGCGAGGTCTGCCGAGTTCAATGACAGCCATGAAAACTAATGCTAACCGATACACGTCAGATGGCGCTTACGGTAATTTCGTCACCATCGCCGGCTAAAGGAGAAACGTTAGCACCAGCACAGTGCGCGTGTTCCGGAACTCGGGCCCCTCTGTTTCTGTCTCTCTCAGCCATACGTGAGTTGCGTGCGTCTGAGAGAGACAGAAAAACGGGCGCCTGAGGTTCGGTATACGCCCTAAGTTTTCAACGATTTCATGACCTTGCATTTACGACAGATCTAGCGAAGGTCGAGGAGGCAACCAACGCTAATATTTATTTATTTACGAGCCTAAACTACAGGGGGAGAGCTCTGATCTGGACGGAGCCGGGCTCTTCCCCTGTAGACTACCAATCCGTGTAAATTTGCCCCAAATAATAATTTTCACAAAAAACAGAACACACTGCACCCATAAAAAGTAGGTTTCCAATTTTTTAGTATTATCTAGAAGAGAAGAAAAGTAATATATTGCGCAGATCCTATCTCTCCTCCTGTAGAGTCTAAATTCGTGTTAACGCTTTCAAATAAAGAAATATCACCGTTTGTTGCCTTCTCGACCTTTGCTGTGTCTGTCAATAACACAAGGCCATCAAATTCCCATAAAAAAATTGCTTATGGCGAAACTATACGGATTCTTAGTCTACGGGGGGAGAGCCCGGTCGCGCGCATATCCTGGCTCTCCCCCTGTAGAGTCTAAATTCATGTTTACGCTTTCAAATAAAAAAATATCTGGGTTTCTTGCCTTCTCGACCTTCTCTTAGTCTGTCGATAGCACAAGGCCATCAAATATTAATCAAAACATTGCTTATGGAGAAACTATACGGATTCTTAGTCTACAGAGGGAGAGCCCGGCTGCGCTCATATCCTGGCTCTCTCCCTGTAGAGTCTAAGTTCATGTTTACGCTCGAAAATGTGTAAATATCGGCGTTTCCTGCTTCCTCGACCTTTGCTGGGTATGCCGGTAGCACGAGACCATGAAATCTCACCCAAAAACATTGTTTGTGAAAAAATTACACGGCGTCATAGTCTACAGGGGAAGAACCCTCACGCGCGCCGATGCTAGCTCTCCCCCTGTAGAGTCCAAATTCGTGTTACCGCTTTCAAATAAAGAAATATCACCGTTTGTTGCCTTCTCGACCTTCGCTTGGTCTGTCGAGAGCATAAGGTCATCAAATCTCGATAAAAATATGGTTTATGCAAAATTACACGGTTTCATAGTCTACAGGGGGAGAGCCCGGCCTCACGCAGATTTGAGTCTCGCCCTTGTACAACCCAAATTCGTGTGTTTATAACTCGGGTTGCAATTGTTATTACATATAGTAGACGCTAATAATGGTTTAACTTGGTAAATAATTAAAGAAAACATCATATTATATAGGTAAAAAAACTTTAACGTTTTAATTCTAATAAATTTTTTCTAATATTTTCATAGAATTTTATTTTTCAGGTTTTAAAAGGGTTCTGTCCCCTTCAAAACAAAAATCATCAGTTACATAAGATTTTAGCGTAATTATTAGGTGAGAATTACCTGATTCTCTCATCCGAGATTTTTCAGTAGGGATATACTTATTATCCATAGTCGTGTGTGCATGTTATGTAGCTGTGCTTATATTGTATAGTGACATTTCTTCTGTTGGTACTACCAAAAGTTACTATAATCTAGTCGTAGGCGCTTATATATATATATATATATATATATACACTAGAACCATACTAATGGCCGCCATTCCGGCATACGCTCGCCGCAATGTTTTGCTCGGCTAAACTTTTTGTCGGTACTTATTAAGTGAGTGTGTAGTTTAAAGCGTCAAAAGTGCAGCAGTTGTATAAATAATGAGAAAAGCAGAAGTTCTGTTATTGCGGCTGTCCTACCTATGTGTTCTCAAGGATCCTCCACTTCTTCTTGAAGGAGCCTCTACGTTATCACACTGATGAATCCACTGCTCACATGCTTTATTAAGCGGTCTAAAAATATTCAAATTAATGTGATAAGTGAGTATAAATATCAATCTCTCTCCCACTCTCTATGAGTGCTACAAAGGTGCAAAGCTGCCATTTGGGAGTACATACTTAAGAGTGCTCTATACCTCCGTGACAGCCAATCAAAGCCGCGGATTTTTCTTAACAAACTACGGCTTTATTATTAATGCTTTTATAAAATTAAAAATTTTATAATATTCTTTAGACTTTTCTACACGTGGGATGATTCCTAGATTTAGTAAATAATTATTGTAAAGCCGTAAAATAAATGTTGAAAGTTTTGCTCGATATGTCGTCTGCTTCCGCAGCACAAGTATTTTTTTGCAACAAACTGAAACTCTATTTTTTCATTTTGAGATTCAAAAAAGCATATATAATATTCTTTGAGTTTTTTCGTGCGTGGGATGATAACGTTTCAGTCGAAATTTAGCTCAGATAGTTAGTTAAGTTGCAACGTGTTTTGTTTTGTTTATTTTATGATTTTATATGGACTGTGGGTGTTGCATTTATCACAAACACGGTCAAAGAATTGAAATAGAAAATTCACTCTATTGAAGGTTCATTAATCGTGAATTTTAAATATTAGTAAATATGTTTTATACAGTAAATTAAAAGAGACAGAGTTGTTTGTTTTGTCGGATAAGGGTATGAATGACAAGTCTGTCGTTGTCAAGTATATAAAAAAAATAGTATTTATTCATGAAAATAACATCTAATATCTATCGTTGCCACTATAAATCGCAATGTATATATTTGTTTAGGTAGTATTGTAACTTATAATTAAGAAATCTACATCCTATTCATTTCCTTAATTACTAATGTGTGTAGAATTACATCTTTTCAAATACGTACAAGTCCTTGATTCATATATTTATTATCACATCCTTGTTTTAATTTTATGTTTAGAATTAACCGAGTATATATTCACGCACACTCGCGCCTGTATAAAATGTCATTCATGAATCGTGAAAACATTGATTTTATAAAATAAAATGAACTTATTAATTTTCTTTAAACGAATGTCTACGATTAACTATCAATTAATATTATGTTTATACGATATGTCAAATACACGCACTTATGAATAAGACACTATGTGTGATCATGCAGAAACCTCAGTTCTCTGAGAGAACCACCGAAGTGAAGAAAACGTATATGTTTTCTGAGGTGGGTGAGGTAACCCTCTCCCCATTAATTGATGCAGACCAACAAAGTGATACTCATGACTTAAACAGTTGTCAACTGTTCCCCGTTTCGGCTAATGCGTAATCCGGGGGTCTTAAGTAACGAGTATATATTGTTATTTTTACCCTAAGTTTTCCTTAACACAGACGTATTGCACAGCACCGTGTGATGTGTACGTTGATGATCCTGCTCGATGTAAATTCTTCCACTTGGGTTAGATTTAGACACACTATTAATTGTAATCAATAGAGTATATCTGAAGCACATGCGAGCATAGAACGATATAGAAAATATAAGTTAATGTTTGTAGTAAATTATAGGCAATCAGAGAAAATAATTTATAATGATATTGTTTATCGAGCGCTGTGAAATATTTTCGATTCGAAATTAATTACGAACTAACTCACACGTCCGACAGCACGTGTACGATTCAACACGAGAAGAGAACGGGGACACTGTGATGTGTCTGGCTCCGGCTCCCGTCGGTCGTAGACTGGCCTTGCTAACAGCTTTTGTGAATTTCGCGACGAACAGACAATATCCTACCGCTCATCTTTTCGCCGGCGCTTGCGCACGAAATCAAAATATAATACCCTATATGTATTACCTATGCGTGCAGATTCTTGTGTGAGTGTCACACCGACGTATGTTTGTCTTATCTCTACTGTTATACATGGAATTAACTAATGCTTATAATTAACAAAATATGGATATTTATAACAAAATAATGACCAGATATTTGAGACGTCACATTGGACTTATTTTTAGTTTATCTAAGTTATATGATAATCGAATTGTTCATTGTTAAATTGAATTATTAATTACGCCGAACTTTAGAACAAAATTGTTAAGGATTTTCAGTGAATACCTATCGTTATTTTTGCATTTACCTAAAGCATGGTAAATTTTATCTATGAAAATATTTTACAATAATTTTATCAAGTTGACTAATTCGAAGTAACTATAGTTGTTCAGGTCCGGGATACCAGGTAAAGGGAATATATGCTAAATCTATACAATGGAGATTAAATCAAAATTTTTTTTTTGTCTCGGAGGCTGGCGCAGATTCGAAAAGTACTGTAGTTAAAGTGAAGAGAATTCAGCTGCTTGGTCAAGAGGAAAGGTTTTTGTTTCCAGTAGATAAGCAGACTAGTGCTCAACATAAACAGCTTTATGAAGATTCAATTGTTAAAAATGTCGTGAAGAGTTTGAAAGTTCGCAATAAATTTCGAAATGTGGTGTTGACTTTATCTGACGAACTTAAGAATATTTATTTGGATACAGAAGGTAATGTTGTGTTATACGACGAATATTTGGAAGAGATTACTACAGTTAGAGATTAGTACAGGAAAATGTACAAGCGTATACAGGAAAAATATTTATTACAATTTCTAGGTATTTCCAATTATCTCAGTGGGCACTCGAATTGTTAATTGCGACGTTCAAAACATTGATCCAAATATAACTGTAAATACTAAATTCCCCAGGTAGATTCTCAGTCTCATCGATAGTAAACCGACGCGGCAGCTCCGTCTCTGGCGCCAGAGCTAATAAAACTCGTTGCCTTGCTTGGGTTAAGCCTATTGTATAGTATAAGCTAGTGCAAGATCGCGCCACAATGACCGTTTGCGGACTTCTCACCGGTGGCCGGAATACGAAGCTGCGGTATAGAGAAAAACTGCATCATATAGATATACTAAATTTTACATGTATGTACATAAAAAATTGAGCATTCGACCGAGCGCGAAACACGCCGTATTAAAAAGCAGATCAGTCGAGTTCTAGAACCGGGTTGATCGGACTTTTAGGCTGCCGGGCTCATAAAAATTTCAAGCTCAACTTCGCTTGCGGGTAAACGAAACTATAGCCGAAAACTATACATAGAAGCGCGGCACGTAGCCGCAAATCGAGCGAATTAAGAAACTAAGCTATACCCTAATAACGCAGAACGATTTTTAAACGTTTGAATTTGAACTTTCGAACGTTGCGAGTGAAAAGTTGGAAACATTCAAAAGTTCGAATTAAAACGTTTAAAAAACGTTCTGGGTTATTAGGCCACGTAATACTTCGGCCACTACGTCACGAAAGTAGCGCGAGTCAGCGTACTGCGGTGCATGTAACATCACGCTGCAGCCGATACAGCTGCCGTTCGCTTGAATTGATTATGAGCCCCATGCCCCCGGCACTGCAGAGGACGGCTAACGAGTCTCTGTCAAATATCTGGCGCGTGCACGATTTTATTTGTTTGTTCGAGATGTACATACAGTGAAAAAGTAATTTTTGAAAATTTATATTACTTTTCCTGATTATGATAATGACTAAATTTAAAATGTAAAATTCTACCTCAAAAGCATAAAATAAAAATTTGTCATTATCGCGAGTTTCCACTCGACGACTCGTCTCATCAAAGCAGATGTTATCTCCAATAATATATTGTGCAACTAGGGGGGAAAATTGGCTTTTTCTATCGAGGGTGATGTTTTGAGTACTAGTGGGAGGGCGCCGTAGGCCTACTTGCTCAAAACATCACCCGAGTCTGAAAAAGCCATCCCCCCCCCCCTTGTTGCACACCGTACTTTTTATGATAAGTGCACAAATAGGCCACTTATCATGCATATGAAAGGAATGGGAAATTCGAGGACTTTTCGAAGTAAAACAATAGTATATTGAAAATTTTGAAATTTTCGAAAATTTTTCCTGGTAGAAATGTTGACGATAATATTTCCAGAAATAGGCAAGATTTGTATGAACTGGGTAGATTCCAGTCTGAACATATCGGTAGAAATCCCATCTAAAATGACATGAATTCTGGGATATTTCTAGCCAGATCTGCTAGAAGTCGTCTGCAAGAGTTGTGGCTACATAACATAACCTTCCTTTTTTGCTTTTTTTTATGGTTCGTAGGATTTGGATGTGCGACCGACTTTTAATTCGCGTGTATACATAATATATATGTATCACTGATACACCTATAAATAATATTATAACAAATATAATAAGCCACAATTATAAACTGTTACCAAAAAAAAGTCCTTATTGCGCCCCGGGTAATTCATTACCTGGCCGAGTAAACATTATTTTTTCCGGCATTATTGGATAGCTTAGCCCGAGATCTTAAATTTAAAAAAAAATGACCGTCCCTATAAAAAATGCGAGCTATTTGAAACAGAGGGAAATTATTCAAAAATGCGGTCAAAACGAGAATTTTCGGTTTTTCATAATTGTTGGTAATTGTGGCTTATTATATTTGTTATAATATTATTCATAGGTGTATCAGTGGTACACTTTTAAATAAAATTATAACAAATATCATAAGCCACAACTATATGCGTTGGTATTATGTAACGACTAATACTTATATAGGCAAACACATCCATCGGATAGGCTGCAGAGTGAGGAAAAAACTACTCCCTTGGGAGAAAAGACTTTTTCCTCCCAAGAGAGTAGTTTTTTCCCGCTGCTAAGAAAAACTCTGTGACGAGACAGGAGTCTCGTCAAGTGCGCGTACAACGAACGAAAGGCAAATCTGCACGATGCGGATTGGGCGCGCGCGCGCAACATCCGCAGGGCGAGTTCGCACAAGCACGGAGCAAGGCAGCCGGCGAGCGACTTAACGACGACACGCCAGGCGGCGCGAGCGGCGCACCTATACACATCCGTGCCGCGCGCCTTTATAAGGCGGATCGCGCGGCACAACGGGCAGTTCTACTCGAGCTTCATTCCGGGTAGTACCGTGCGCATACGTTACTACAAGGATCAGCGAGAGATAGACCTACGATGACGAAATTGTCTCGTGAGCCCATGTGACGATTTGGTAGACAAACCGAAACTCGAAACTCCGAATTTCCATCGTGAGCACACGAAGCAACCCGGAACACCCGAGCGACACCGAGCCTCGTCTACGTGAGCACGTGGGCAACACCCCGTGCCACCGTAAAATCCTAACCTACATTCCGACACATTGCTGCCACCCTCTGCCGCTATGAGCCCACAGGGTTAAGGGAGTAACAATAGTTCCGCCGGCGATTCGCCCGGTCGTGCGCTCACGTCCTGCTAAAACAAAGGTAAATTCCTGACCAAAAAGTCAGCCTTACGCCGACATCTCACGATTCGCTTTATCTCTGTGTGCACACAGGATACCGCCACCCAGCCGATACACCGCAGCCGCGAACACCGAATCATTCTTGTAGCGAAATATATTTTTGTAAATGGTTAATCGCGTTAGTTTAAACAATTCTACTTGTAAAGGAGAAGTATTTTTAACAAGACGCATAATTGATTTCTGTTTCAGCCGGGATTTAACAACGGATTCCAAATGTTATTGTTTAATTAAGAAATATATTTTGATATTGTTGAGAATATAAAAACAGCCTCTTTTTTGCCCCTTTCCCCTATCCTGATCCTGGAACCGACTGACTATCCAGTCTCTTGAGGAAAGTTAAACCGTTACACTCGATTTTCTATTCATTTCACATGCATGGAAAGTGTCCTTTTTCGTGCACGTATGATGAAAACTTGATTTCCCGCTACGAACAATACCCCTTCTATAGTTTCCACTCTGCGACGTGGAAATTCCGGAATTCGCGTAGATTCTCCCTGGCGTACACGCACATAAGGTGCGTTCAAAAATTCGCGCAATTGGCCGAAAATTGCGTGTTTGCGAACCCGAGACTCGACCACATGCGAAAATATTATAGATATAGCGCAAATAACTTCTCTCCCTCACTTATCACTTAGTTTTAACGTATCACTAAAAGTTTGCACTTAAAACGCACAGAATATTTCGGCACTTCCGGGGTTCGATGGCGCAGGAGAAATGCAGAAGTCTGGTACGAAGAACAGCACGGCTGCAGTGAGGTTAGTTGATGATGGAAGATGGCCGCTTAGCCGGCTTGATCTCGGCCGTTTGTTGTCCTTTTTTTTAGCGAAGAATTGTAATGCAAGTACCAAGCGCAGGCCAATGTTTATTAGCGTGGACGGTAGCTTGCAATAAGGAGCGTGCAAGGATCTGTAAGCAGAAAGCGCCCGAGGGCATGCGAAGCGAGAAAAAGTGACTAAGAAAAAGCGATGATCAAAGCACGTCAGCTGATACTTACAGGTAGAGAGAGAGGGGGGAGAGAAAGTTAGTGAGAGAGAGAGAGAGAGAGAGAGAGAGAGAGAGAGAGAGAGAGAGAGAGAGAGAGAGATTAGATTAGATTAGATTAAAGTTTATTTTTCGTACATTATGTTGTACGATTATATATATATAGCAAAAAGTAATATAAAAGCATCTTAAAAATATAATAGTAATAGCAGTGTATAGTAGTATGATAAGGTGAAAAATGACTTGAGCGAGAGTGTGTGATTGTGCATGTGTGAGTGAGTGTGTACATGGCGCTTATGTGTTTTCAAGCTGGAAGAAGTGTTGTCTAGCTAATTTCTTGAAACCTGAGATAGATGTAGTGTCGCGGATGTTTTGTGGTAGGTTGTTCCAGAGGTACGAGGCGCTGATATGAAATGAGTTCCTCAGCGTCTCCGTCGCGAAAGCGGGAATATCCAGAGGTGTCACCTCCCCCCTAACGGGCCGGAGTGCTACGCGGAAGTCGAAAAATGCCAGTACGTATGAGGGCACGGCTGTATTAAACATCCTTCGCAAAAAGCAAGCCGTTAAATACTTCCTGCGCCCGGCTGTGGTGAGCCATTGCAGCTCTCGCCTGTACGGGGAGATGTGCTCATCTCTTCTTACACCACAGATGTACCGAATCCCCGTGTTCACGAGCCTCTGTAGTTTTAAGTCAAGTTCATTCGTCAGGTCGCAGTATACTAGAGAACAGTAATCAATAAGAGGAAACAGGAGCGCCTGTACCAAGTGCTTGCGCAACCTGAGATTGGTGCTCTTTCTGAAAAAGTAAAGCCGATACATTAGCGAGTGAGCACGTTTACACACTTGTGTAACGTGCTCCTTCCAAGTGAGTTTAGAATCAAGCACCAATCCCAGGTTACGCACAGAAGACTCATAGCCGACCTGGGCACCCCCGATGTTAATATAGGTATTAGCTATTGTAGGCAGTGCGTTTATGTAGTAGGGGGAGCCCAGGACAATGGCTTTGGTTTTAGTTACATTGAGTTTTAGCCTATTCTGCTCAGCCCAGCATCCTATCCTCTCGGCGTCAGCACTCATCTTATTTGATAAAGAATCGAGCTCCTCGAGGTGGCATTGACTGTAGATCTGCAAGTCATCCGCGTATATAAGATGGGAAACGTCGGTATCAAGGCAGAAACCGATGTCGTTGATGCACAATGCGAACAGCAAGGGACCCAGAACGGACCCCTGCGGGAAGCCAATGTTAAGACGCCGAGGAGAAGAACGTTCGCCGTTGTCACCAACGACGGCTTGCTCTCTCCCAGAGAGGTAGGAGGCAAACCAGCGGATGACTTGCTTTGAGAAGCCGAAAGTGGATAGCTTTCTCAGGAGCCTGACGTGACACACAGTGTCAAACGCCTTGCTAAAGTCGAAAAGAAGGAGAAGTGTTACTTTCTTTTTGTTTATCCCAGTCCTGACATCATCAGTTAGCTTAATTAGGCCAGACTGAGTGCTGCGACCAGTGCGGAAGACTGTCTAGTAAGAGCCTTGATTCGAGATATTCTGAGACTTGCTTGTGCACCAGCCACTCCAGGGCCTTGGATAGAAAGCAGAGAAGTGAAATCGGACGGTAGTCAGTCAGGGCTGTTGGTGAACTGATTTTGTTGAGTGCGCGCACCAGTGACAGTTTCCAGTCAGATGGGAAGCAGGTTTCGCTCAGGGACAAGTTGAAAATATGACTTAATAGGGGAGCGAGAACCGGCAATGCTTTCGAAATAACAACCTGTGGGATGCCGTCACTTCCCTTGGCCTGGGAGTCAAAGTGCGATACCGCAGCCAACACGTCCGATTCCGTTATGGGGCTGAACTCGAAATGTTCCGGGAGGTCAAGACTTTCCAGGGTTGCATGATAATCCTCAACAGCAGGAGCCAACGGATCGTTTGAGATCGCGCTGAAGTGCCCGTTGAGATCATCCGTGGTAAATCTAGATGATAAGGGGGCCTTTGTGGCAGAGATTCCAAGTTTCTCCAGCTCTCTCCAGATCTCAGCAATGTCGGTCAAGGTAGACAGGCGTGAATAGTAATAATTCAGCCTGGCTTCCTCGACTTGTTTGTGAGCATAGTCTCTAGCTAATCTGTAAATGCGTAGATCCGAGTCGAGCCTAGAGTCCCTGAAACGCCTGTAAAGTCTATCCCTCTCGGATACTAGGTCACGAAGAGCCGCGGTGTACCACGGGTGACGTTTTCGTCTGGGTGTCACAGTCTTTAATGGGGCGAGATGATTTATGGCTTTTGTGATGTTTTCGTTGAGGATGGTGATGCATTCGTCAAGTGATGGTGTGATGAAGGATGACCAGTCGCATGCGCTAAGGAAGTCCCTTAGCTTCTCAGCACAGATTCCTTTGTAGTTTCTGTAAGTGTAGGTATTAGATACGTGGCGTGGAATCTGTACGTCGAATGTGGCTGTAATAAGGTCATGTCCATTAATGAAAGGTGTGTCAGTCTTCCAGTATGAGAGCAGACGATCCTGCTCATCGATTAAGCAAAGGTCGAGCCAGGTGTCAGAGTCTTGTCTATGATGAGTTGCACCATATGGCACAGAAGTAAGGGAGTTCTCGTCGATGAAAGCCTTGATGAAGTTGGCGTCTTCAGACGAGGAAAGTTGGTCAGCATTGAAATCACCCATGATGACCTTCGTGGAGTAGTTGTGCATGTGTGTTGGTAGTTGCTAAATAAAGTTAGATCCCTGGATAAAGGGAGAATGAGGAGGGCGATACACAACCCCCAAAAAGATGGGCGATATTCCCTTAGCTGTGATTTCACAGAAAAGATACTCCGGCTTACCTGGTTTGCCCGACCATTCACCATCAGATGACGAGATGATATAAGCTGTCAGTGAGTGATGGATGTAGAGAGCCACACCTCCACCGTTCCTGTTTCTGTCCCGTCTGTAAAGAGTGTAATCGTCCAGTGAAGGGATGGACGATATCTTGTCGCTTAGCCAGGTCTCAGTCACAGCCATTACGTGGAAGGGGGAACGAGTGGACAAGAAGAACCTGATCATCTCAATGTGACCCGTAAGGGAGTTCGCATTGAGATGACAGACCCTGAGACCCCCAGACAGAGACGCTTTAGATGTAGATGTGGATGTGTTTGATGTTTTAGACGGTGGTTTTGGTGGAATGATGTGTAAGTGTTTTAATGTGTGGTGTCCGTGTTGGCTATTGGCGGTGTTCGGGCTAAAAAATCTTCAAGATCAGCCTCTGTAGTGATGATGGTGGCCCGTTCGTTGTCCTCGCCAGAACGGATGAGGATCCTACCATCCCTCACGAAAGAGCGGCATCCTTTCCTCCTCTTTGCCTCCAGCTTTGCCCTGATTCGCAGCTTGTGAATATCTGGAGGAAGCAGCTCATTTATATTGATGAGTCCCTGATGGTCTGGACAGAGAGCTCTCGCTTCCTCCAGTAGCGCAGCATCCAGTTCACTAGTGTGAAGTTTGCGCTTCCTGGCTTTGGCCACTATGATGGAGCGGGCCAGTGCACTGGAAGAGAGAGTGACAGCAAGTGGTGGAAGTCTGCTGTCACCCGGCGCACTGATGTTCGTTGCGTCCAGTCTCCCCATGATCCTGACGGACGCCACATCCCGCTTCAGGACCGTGGGATCCAGTGCAGCCAGGACCGAGTAGGCCAGGAGCTGCAGTGATGTCTCCTGGGTGTAGCCCAGGCCGGTGATCACCACCACGTTGTTGGAAGTACGCTCCTGCTTCCTCTTTAAATCGGCCAGCTCGCTGCGTATGGTATTGAGCTCCTCCGAGGCCGGCGCAATGCTGTTGTTCTGCTGCTCTACAGGGCTCCTTGACGACAGCTGTTGAATTTGTGCCTGCAGCTCAGAGATGGAGGACTCGGCTTTACTTAGCCGAGTGTTGAGCGCAGGCAAGTCGTCAAGGGCTTTGAGGCGCTTCTCAAGCGGGCCAAGTCGCTTCTCGATTTTTGAGACCCGTTCAGACACGGTGTTTTGCGCCTGAAGGGCCTCATTTTGGACCCGCTTGATATCATCCAGTGCCGCA
>QLSS01000401.1:34655-47641 GCA_024372645.1 Trichomalopsis sarcophagae
GACCTATTCTTCTTGGGCACACCTGTTAAAGGAGTGCCCTTGGTGGATGTGCTTGCCGTTGCCGCTGTCGCTGCCGCTGCCCTTGCCCTCGTCTGCGTGGTCTTGGGCGTGCCGACGTCTGTATATTCTGCTGCACAGGCAGCACAGACGAGTGTGGCATCATTCCCCACCATTATGGACCGAAATGAGACACATATGGTGTGGAAATGGTCATTGCACAACTCGCATGTCTTCATTCTTCCCCTGGCTGCTTTGTTGCATTGAGCACACATAACAGGTGTTTCGGCACTTTTTCCACCAATTCCGCTCATTCTGGACGAGGTTATGTCACTGTCGATAACTTACTGGCAGTCGATAAAGTAGAGTATGTTGGAGGATAATAGCTGNATGATGTCCTTGAGGGACGCCTCGATTGACGCCTGTGTCCTCGCCGGCGACTGCGCTCTGGAGCCGACAAGAGTTGGAGGCGCAGACCTATTCTTCTTGGGCACACCTGTTAAAGGAGTGCCCTTGGTGGATGTGCTTGCCGTTGCCGCTGTCGCTGCCGCTGCCCTTGCCCTCGTCTGCGTGGTCTTGGGCGTGCCGACGTCTGTATATTCTGCTGCACAGGCAGCACAGACGAGTGTGGCATCATTCCCCACCATTATGGACCGAAATGAGACACATATGGTGTGGAAATGGTCATTGCACTACTCGCATGTCTTCATTCTTCCCCCGGCTGCTTTGTTGCATTGAGCACACATAACAGGTGTTTCGGCACTTTTTCCACCAATTCCGCTCATTCTGGACGAGGTTATGTCACTGTCGATAACTTACTGGCAGTCGATAAAGTAGAGTATGTTGGAGGATAATAGCTGGTGGTAAGTTATCGACTGAGTGAGGGACTTGATACTCTCGAAGCCAGATGGAGTGCTGATCGAGAGAAGTGAGTTTACCGACCTGTTTTTGATGGTAGCGACGTTGAAGGTGGTGATACGTCCGTACAACAGGTGGCTCCCCGTGGATCACTTGGGAGGAAAGAGAGACGCCGTGCAGCGAGGAGAAAAGCCGTGCGTGTTTGCAGGTTATGTTTCAGCGACAGATGTTGTAGCAGGAAAAAAGCAGAGTAGTAGATTGCAGCCTCCAGTGAATAATATGTCACAATGAAGGTTGCAGAATAGCGCATGCAACAAACTACAAAAGAATAGGCCCGAAGGCAACGTGCGGCAGTAAGAGTGCAGAGAAAAATGAGTAAAGCAAAGCAGGACTATATGTACTCACGTGAAGTTGGCAGAGAGAGAGAGAGAGAGAGAGAGAGAGAGAGAGAGAGAGAGAGAGAGAGAGAGAGAGAGAGAGATGCGACCCGAGAGGCTATACTAGAACAATTAGTTCGATGACATTTTCTTCTCTCTTAAAAAAAATGATGGCCTGTTGTGAAGCATTTAATACGTGATTCTGATTGGTTGCTGGTTGGTTACCTAGTCAACAAGATCAGAACCGTGCTTTAAATTCATAACCCTCAAAACATTCATTAATCATAACCCTGGTAGAAATATTTGAGGTGTTTAAAATGAAATATGGCAACCTTGATAACAGATAAAATATATGTAATATAACTAGCAAGAAATTTTAGTAAAAATTAATCATTACCGAGAGGGTGTAGTAATACAACATGTGTATTGAAAAGTTGCGCTCTAACCCTATTTGAAGTAGTAATAAAGTGTGTGAATATTTTTTTTTTTTAATGTCAGTGAGAAGTTCAATTAAAAGAATAAAGAGTTTGAAGATATACTATGTCTCTGTGCCCAAAGTCGCCCTCGGTTAGGTTTGAGAGGTGAATTTAAAGAATAGTTAAGTATCCGAGTCAGTAAGTTTAAGTCTATCATTATACAATGCTCTTTGAATTGTAAAAAGGTTACTAGATAACTAAAATATGACACTGCCACTTCTTATGTTACTTAGAAATATGTAACCTAGATGATTATGAATTTTGAACTGTTATCGTTCATATTTTCACATCCAGGCTCATGCAAATTTTTTAATTGAGCAGGACAAATTTTACTTATAGCCAGTTACGCAGAAACTACTATCTCTAGCGCATTATATTTCTGGTTTCTAGCATATTTTTACATGGAGAAAGTGATAAATGTTTTGGCTTTATTGTCAAGGTAATTAGAATTTTGACTTTTAATAGTTGTGAGAGATTTTGTGACCAATATTTCAGTTAACGTTGATTCAACTTTAAATATCTTTCTGCAATCACAAAAGAAATCTACATGCAAAATATGAGCTTTCTAGACCTGTAAGTTTTCGAATGAGAAAAAATGCAAAAACGGAGAAACAGGTATCGGTCTCAAAATCTCTCACAACTGTTAAAAATCGAAATTCTAATTAATGCCTTGACAAAAAAGCTAAAATACTTATCACTTTCTTCATGTAAAAATACACTGAAAACCAGAATTTGATACTCTAAATTAAAAAATTCATATGGGCCTCGATGTGAAAATATGAATGAAAACAGTTAAATCATAATCATGTAGGTTACATGTTTTCTAGGTAGCATAATAAGTATCTGTGTAAATTTTCAGTTGTATATCTTTAATGATAGACAAACCCACTGATTCTTCTACTGAACTTTTCTTCAAATTCACTATTCAAACCAATGATGACAACATTGAGCATTCTTAATATATTTATTAAAAAATAGTTTTAAGGGATTCAGTAACATGTTACATGCTTATAAAATATTAGCAGACATTAGTGTGCCGACCAACACTTATGGTAGATTTTCTACCAGTATTATTAGCCAGAGATCTAGAGCGCACGAAGCGCGCCTTCATTCCCTAAGGTGAAGGTGGTACACAATATTGTTAAATTTAAAAGTATTTTATTAATTAAATCAATAATCCTAAGTAAGCTAGTATAATTGATCGTACTTGTAAACTTATTTACTACAATATTCAGTATAATATATCGTCGTCGCATTTTGTACAGTTTCTAAAAATCTATACACACGCTTATTGCTAAAATCATCAGATATGTATACATAGTCGCATCGTCGTCAAGTACAATCGATCTAAACTTTCAAACGCAAATGTACAACAATACTCAATGCAATCTATCGTCGTCACACTTTTTACAATTTTTATAAATCTAAACACACGCTCAAGTTGATTAATTCTACAATGTAAATACGTAGCGCGCACTCTTGGCTGTCGAATTTCACTGAAAAATATCAGCGCAGTCAGAGACGCGAAAACCCGCGTACACGTTAAATTCCGTCGTAGACGCATGCAGATACGCTTAATCTGCATATTCTGGTCCTCGTCCTAGGTCTTGACTTATGGGTAGTAATGCGATCGTCTTTTAATGAACGGCGTATTGGTCCCATCCTGGAATCGCAAATCCCTGCTTTTATTGCGGGATATTCGGAGAGATTTCGGTTCTCTCCATCTCACGAAGTTGATATTCTTCCTGTAACTTCTTTCCTTACCTTTAATCATAGAGTTAATCATGTTGACCATACTAATTAATTGCTTTTTCGATTCATATTCTTCTAAGAGATCTTACACTTTTCTCGGCAATTGACTTTGCCAGAAATCGATGACGAAGTCGAGATCTTGCTCTGGATGGCCGCTGAGGGTTTGCAAGCAAGTATAATAATCTGACGGACGCTGATGATACCTTGGTTTATCCTTCTTGAGTAAGATATCCGACGTCGTACTAGTGTATTTTTTAAGAATTGATGTCTTTAACATTTCATATTTGTTATATTCTGGTGGGTTGAGTAAAATATCCGTACCTACATCTATGTGCGTAGTGCCCAACATTACTAAATGCTAAATACTAAACTACTATGACAATTAAATTTATAATCGTCGTTAGTAATATTTCCATCTCTACTAATTTGATCCAGAGATGTGTATTATCTGTGCGCAGTGGCATCCAAACAAATTCTCATTTAGGTTGTCTTACCACAGGAATGGGTCGTCGAGCCATGCGTTTGTTGTTCTCCATTATTCTTGAAACAATGCATTGTTAGTTCAGAGTAAAGGCTGCACTTGCGTCAAAATAACTCTCCCTTTTCACTGTGGCACAAGCTTTGTGGTGTACTGTGGGAAGATGTTGTTTTTCGAGTCGATAACTGAAGCAAAAATGACTTACGTTCAACTGCGTTACAACGTACAGGTCCAGAGTGAAGACTGCGCTTGGATCGAAATAACTTGTACTTTTCAGCGTAATAGAAATTTTGAGAGTATACTGTGCAAAGACGTTGCTTTCGAGTCGAGGACTAAAATAATACTGATATGTGTCCTGTCCCAGGGATGGGTTTTCATAGGGTGAAGTCTGTTCTGGTATACCAGATACACATTGCGCATGGTGGAGTGTAGGTGTAGAGAGGGGGACAATTGCTAAAGTGCTTGCACACAGAGCATTGGTTCAAAAGTTTCGCCGCGCCGGTAAGTCGCGGCATATCTAGGCATACATACCTGCGGCAATACTACCCACACTCCTCCCCTTTTGGCTTTTCCCGACTCTACGGCAATCGGTCGGCGTCGAGCCTAAGTTAATCCTTCATACCTACAGCTTTACACTAGCTTAATGTTTATTTCTTTATTGCAGAAGCTTGAGCAAGACGATGACGACGAGTATCTCAACGCACCCTGGGCCGACAAGGGTTTCTGGGAGTTCTCCAGAAACCTCACACAAAAAATCGTCGTGTCTCGGTTCTCCCTCGACCGACTATATTATACGCACGTGTATATAGTACATCACATCAGCACACGAGAACCGGCGTCGACGATCGGGCGACGGAGCGTCGCCAGCCGATCGACCTACTACTATTATACTATACTACTGGATACGGTGCACACTGTGAAATGCTCACTTTCTTTCGTATTTTAATATATTAAAAACAAGTAAGGTTAGTTATTATAAGCAAATCAATCGATACCCTTCCCACTAGAATGCAGTGTATATTACGACGTGCAGTCTGTTCGGCTGCACGCGTACACTAATGCACTCCCGCAACACCCGAAAATACCTGCTGCAACTCGGGAGCAGCGGTAAATCACCCGCGAGTAGTTGTTGTTGTCTCCTTGAGGAGTATAACCTCACCTGCTAACCGCGTGGAGCAGCGGTGGCTCCCCTGCGGTCTAGCAGGAGACTACAGCGTAGAGTAGCGCCACGTTGTTGTTGTCAGGTGTAGTGGGCTGCTGTACCGATACAGCAGCCACACACCTACCCCTGCGAGCACTAGGAGTCGCGACGGATCACCAATAAAACCCACTCGAGGAGGACACCGCGCGCGATCGGAATATTAATGACGAGTGCGCATCGCCGACGCGCATCATTGTACGTTCCGCTATAGTGCGGCGGGCCGCGGGAGAGAGGGACTCGCGCGCGAATATACATACCGCCGCGAGACTATGCTGATAGTGGGAGAGCGCTTGTACACCACTAGCGCGCACCACTATCAGAGCCATGTCGCCGCACTGTGACGTCACAATGAACACGGGAGAGTCCAGTGCACCGCGTCTGCTGATTGTCTGAAATATGACTAATGGACATATGACGACTTCACGGTATAGCATATGCTGTCTCTCTCTCTCTCTCTCTCTCGTTCATTGAACGCGTAAGAGATAGCGTCCGTGTACATGACGCCGATGATTTCGCGCCAATACTAATTATTATAGAGGGCGCGAATTAAGATTTTCCGGAGACGCGCAGGATAGTGGGAAGGAGGAGACTTCCTTCTTCATCAGAATATTCTCAACTGTAGACCGAGCAGGACGCAGTATTAGCAATACCAAAAAAGTAAAGTACAGAGGAGAGAGAGGCAGAGTCGTAGATAAGAAGGACGAGTTATAGATCAAGGGGACGTGTAAGTTGCGATTGATCTTATTATTGGACTTTACTGTAATTATTGGTGAATGGTAATGTATTTCTAAATTATTACTGTGTATATGCGTTGATATTATTTCGCTCGGATAGGTTGAGACGCGGTTGATCACACTGATCCCGCCATATTGACAAATGCTAACACTATATTGATTGCCGTTCAATCCAGCGTATTATCGTGACCATTTTGCCGTCTGTTGATCGGAAACCGATCCAGATACCGCGCAACAGTAAATAATAGCGACGCTGTCGATCATCAAGAGATCCAGCCTTAATATCTAATATTTTGAGACGCTGTGAAGGTAATAACCCAGCAACGGTTGGAGATTATTGTGTAGCGACGCTGTTGATCGCTAAGCGATCCGGCAAAATAACGATAACGTCCTAGTCACTACTGACTAGAAGATATAGACTAGGAATCGCGTTAATCAGAATTGTCGTAACAATAAATCCTCCTATAATCGAGTATTCGTAATCAGTAGTCAAATTGATACGTAGTGCCTCCAAATCCAACTATTCACGCTTATTGCCCGTTAGTAGCGACGTTGATCACGAATCTACCGACACTTTCTATCGGCTTTTCGCGTTTTCAGCACGATTACTGGATTGATTGGATGAGGTCCACGCTATTCCAAGGGAGTAACGGTCGTACGCCATTTTGAGGGACGCCGCGTCCGTCAAAGCGACGCTGACGCCATATTGGAAGAATCGTATGCGAACGCTAGACTCGATTGAATTTCCATTGTTTCATTAATTAATTTTACAAGTCCGCTTTTATTAGAGTTACGTCATTACATTTATTCGCGAGGATTCTTAATACAGATTTTTCTTTTAATCAAGATTAAAAGAAAAATCTGGCGAATTCCGTTCCGTAATGGGGGTTGCAGATTATACGAATATTTATTACCAGATATAATAGTGTGAGTTAAGCTTTATTTTAGACCTTCGCCACGCCAGGCATACCTGTTCATATAACCTACGATTTGTCCGTCCCCCTCTGAAGATTTAAGAGTCCGCGGTACGAAGTAGAGTCACAACAACAGAGATATGATTGTTTGCGTCACCAAATTTTGGTTATAAAAAGTGCAACATCACAATGGCGCCCAACGTGGGGCCTTTACGTTAGGTAGCGCCAGGCATACCTGTTCCTATAACCTACGATTTGTCCGTCCCCCTCTGAAGATTTAAGAGTCCGCGGTACGAAGTAGAGTCACAACAACAGAGTATATGAATAAATCATAATCATGTAGGTTACATGTTTTCTAGGTAGCATAATAAGTATCTGTGTAAATTTTCAGTTGTATATCTTTAATGATAGACAAACCCACTGATTCTTCTACTGAACTTTTCTTCAAATTCACTATTCAAACCAATGATGACAACATTGAGCATTCTTAATATATTTATTAAAAAATAGTTTTAAGGGATTCAGTAACATGTTACATGCTTATAAAATATTAGCAGACATTAGTGTGCCGACCAACACTTATGATAGATTTTCTACCAGTATTATTAGCCAGAGATCTAGATGCTTGGCATAGGAATTTATGATAAATCTGCCTTTTTTAATAATAAAATAAGTGCGATGGAAGTTAGCGAGTTTACAGCACGTAAAAAAAGTCATAATTATGATTATTGTGCAGTGAAAAGTTGTGGGAGTAAAGCCAGTCAAAATTTAAATCTTAGTTTTCATCGCTTTCCTCGACCGAACCAACGCTTTGTAAACAAGCAGAACCTATTTGGCGACTCCGAAAAGATAGATCTATTTATTGCATGGAAAAATGCTTTAAAGATCACTAATATTACAAAGAGAACAACAGTATGCTCACTGCACTTTAAAAAGACTGATTATTCATTAGCAGGTAAGATATATCTATATTTCTTTTTCCAAAAAGTAAGGTTATCTTTTTACATTTTGGTAAATGATGGTGTACATTGTTTGTTGCAGATTTTCAAGCAGGTAAAAGATATTTGAAAAAAAATGCAGTTCCTTCTTGTAATTTACCTGATGATGACATTATAAAAATGAAGGAAGATAAGAATAAAGCAAGATTAGAGAGACGACAGAACCGGAGTACTGGAGGTAAAATTGTTAAGAGCAAGAAAATGAGTCAAGTCATTTGTGAAAAGAGTGAGTTACAAGAGGATGCAAATATTGAAAATAATGCCAATGTAGTAAATACAAGCGAAGAAATGCCAGAAGTTGTAATCAATCAAGAACAAAGTGAGTTACAAGAAAATGTGTACATTCAAGAAAATGAAGAGAATCCAGTAATAGATAAGACTGAGCAATTATTAAAGGATTTGTTAGTGAAACGTTCGACTCCAGAGCCAGCAGTAAAACATAAAGAAGTGCAAGTAAACACTGATTGCTTAGTGCCAAGTGTGATGAGAAGCTTGCACAATGATCAGCAATTAAGTACATGTGCGGGTCTGGAGTCATTTCAACTATTAAATACTATTGTAGAAATAGTACAAAAAGTGACAAATAATAAATTTGAACATTACAACATGATAATGAACACAAGAGATAGAGTGACCATGACCTACGTAAAGTTAAAGCAGAATATCTCATACAGTTTTTTGGCAGTTCTTTTTAACTGCTACTCGCCAAAACATTGTCAAAGAATTTTCCATGAGATGATAAAGATATTGCACAAGTGTTTGAAAGCAGCAATCCCATGGCCATCAAAAGAAGAAATCTCCAGAAATCTGCCTAAATGTTTTGAAGGGTTTGAAAATGTGCGAGTGGTTCTGGACTGCACAGAAATTTTTATACAGCATCCTGCAAATCTCTGCTGTCAAGTACTAACATATTCACATTACAAGAGCAACACCACAATAAAACTAATGACAGGTGTATCGCCAAGTGGTAATATTACATTTGTTAGTAGAGTGTATGGTGGAAGAGCAATAGACTCTCAAATATTCCAGCAAAGTGACTTAATGAAATTGCTGAAACCTGGTGATGGTGTCATGGTGGACCGTGGATTTTTAATAGATGAAGTATGTGAAGTAAATCAATGGAAGTGTATTAGACCACCATTTTTAAAGGATAAAAAACAGTTTACAAAAGAAGAATCACTTTTAACTGCTAAAATAGCTACAGCTCGTGTACATGTTGAACGATCAAATCAAAGAATCAAGACTTTTCAAATCCTTGGATCAGTGATGCCATCAACGCTGGTGCCTCTTGCAGAAGAAATCTTTACAGTAATTTGTGGCACAATAAATATGAGTGCACCAATTTTAAATGATGACAAATTTATGAATATCAATTGACAATTTATTTCAGAAATAATTAATGTGTAAATATAAAAATATTTGTAACTATATGAATTGTGGAATGAAATAAAATACATGTAATAATTTGTAGAAAGTTAAATTTTAAACTTTTATTAGTATTGAAATTCTCTTTACAATACCTTTTCCGAACACAATAACTTTTATATTACATACTATCAGGCACTTTGAAACAAAAACCAACGCAGGTTTTAAACGTACATAAATATTTGAAATAGTATAAACTTTTAATCACAGCTTTTTAATACTATCAGTCGTCTAGTATCAGTCTCTAAATTTCCTTAATAATCACAGTTTATCAACACTATCAGTAGTATCACAATTTCCTCTTTCCATACATACTGTATGAAGTCTATAAGTGTAATATATTTCTTTTAAAGATTTCAACATTGTCAAAACGAATCCATTATTCCTTGGCACTGTTAACGTAAACAACTTCTTATCGAAAGGTGAATATATGACAAAGTACGTACTTGGGAGATTCAGAACAGCCATGCCTAATTGAATCTGTCCATAATAGGCATGTTTTTCTTTCATACATATGTTTTCTCCTTGTTGTCTCAAACACTTCTTTAATTGACTAGTTACAGTCTCGTTTATACTTGCAGTTTTACCTTTTAGAGGACACTTTATTTCTAGTAATGCAACTGGTTTCTTATCCTTCAGAACTATGCCATCAGGCGAGTAGGCGAGCCATAGATTCAGTCTTGACACAATCAGTCCAGTTTCAACTACTTCAAATCTAACATTGGTTATTTTTTTTCTAAAAGCATTTCGAGCTTCACTTTCACTTAATTTGCCATGCTCTGTAGACTCAGTCTTGAAATCTTTTGGTGTAAACGTACTCTTGCACTTCTTTGCCCATTCAGTATCAGTTCTCTTTCTTTTCGTATATGTGTAGAGTCCATAACAGATGGAACCGGTTATGCGACATAATCTTTCAGACATCCAATGTGCATAGGAGCCTTTACTTTTTTCACATATCGCTTGCAGATATTGAGATAACTGATCAAGCGTTTTAGCACAGCACTTGTGTAGAAGATCAACTGGAAACCGTTGTACAGCTTTCATCAACTCACTATCTTGAGCTTCAAAAATGAACTTGATTGTGTCTTGCTCAGTCTGGCTAGTTCTAATTTTCTCCTTTACAACGATGGCATCGTGTCGTCCAAGTCTGTAATAAGCAAATCAATCTGAAATTAATGAATAATTACAAAGCAGCAAAACAAAATAATTGAACAGTAGTATATTTACTTACACGTGCTTGGCTAATGCAGACTTTGGCAGCCTGTTATTAATCAAGGATTGTATATCATGAACTTGCGACTCTGAAACTTCTACTTCTAATTGAGGTTTTCTTTTCTTTTTTACAGGAGGTCGCACAGTTACATCTGCAACACTTTCAGATGATTTTTCACTCGGCTGTACATCAACCTCTTCTGTTTCATCATCAGCTTCCTCCTCTGGTTCTCCCTCAGACCCTTCATTGCAGCAGTTCATTGATGAAGCATTGATTATTTTTTTTCTTCTTACAGGCTCGGAGTAGCAAAGATGCTGCATTAATGGAGCTGCAGTATAAGCTTCTACAGCTTTTTTATGCACCTGCTTCCATTCACACTTTTTGTCTGTACAAGACAAATCTTCTAGTTCATTGCCTTTTCTGAAAAAGAAAAATTTTTATTCAAAATATCTATAAGATTCATATGAACCAGAGCATAACCTATAAATGAATATCAGTGACCAACTTACTGGTAAATGTAGAGAAGAGCAGCAATGATGTGCTTACACTTTTCGCCTAAACCGGCTTTGCACGAACAACTGCATTTTATAATTTTTCCACTTAAGGATACCTCACCATTAATTTCGTGCGGGTCGTCTTTTAAACTAGTAGTCTGCAAGCAGACGGCTGTAAAGCTGACGGTATCAGGATTTTCCGTTGCATTTTTTCCGCATTTGATGACATGTCCCGCCTGATACACTCTTTCACCTTCAACGAACTTACGTTGGGAAGGATTCTCACCAGCCCATTCGCAAATATTTTGCATTGAAATCATTTTTTTAATAAAAAATTTCAATCTGCCCCATATACTGCACGTTACTCCCTGGGATGTCGACGCCATCTTGGTTCGCTATACATATGAACTCCACCCCTGTGTCAGGTCCCAATAGAGAGGGCGGAAGAAAACCCGATCGCCCTTGAAAATCCTCCTCAACCGCTAAATTGGAGTCTAGGAAGTAGCGTCGTCCCATCGGCGGGGAATACGACGAGCGGGAAGAAAACGACGGTAGCCGCGGAAACACGAAGCCATAGCGCCACCGGCACAATCCCAAAGCGGACGCGAGAGTTGGGACAGAACCCTCGTTTAGCGTCCTGGGGACTCGAGTCGCTGCAACGGCAGTTGGAGCAGTTGCGGGCTGCGTTTACGCGGTTAGAGACTTCGGAACCGGTCGTGCCGCCAAGCCGTACGCCAAGGAGGCGTATTGAACCGATTCCGGAGATAGATACGCCGGAATTAGATAAGCCTGGCGCCCCGCCAGCCCGACAATTGTCCAAGGAAGGACCGGGGAAACCTCTCCCTACCGCCACTAGCGCCTCTCTTGCTCCAGGGGCGAAGAGAAGATTACCAGTCCCGCGCGTTCCGGTGGAAGCTAAAGAGACGACAACGACTGCGGCAAATCGGGAAAATAGGACGATTTCGAACGATAAACGACCGGTATTGGAGGGACGCCGTAAAACGACGAGGTCGGGTCGTAAAAGCGACCGTAGTGCCCGTACGCCTGAACGTCGATCTCGTCGTGAGGTCAGCCGCGACTCGGAAACGGATTATTCGCGACACTCCCACCGCAGTCACGAGAATCATCGTTCGCACCGGCGAGTGGACCGCGTACGTCGTTCTACAGTCTCCCGTTCACCGAGTATCCATTCGCACGAGAACGAACACCGTAGACGCCGCCGTAAAGTACGGCATCCGAGCCGTGAATATCAACCCCGAGAGCACCGAGGACGACGTCACAGACCACGCGACGCGTCGAGTAGCGACGATTCGTTTAGCGATGACCACGGCAGTTACTATAGTCGTGGCTCGCGACGGAGCCACCGACGGAGGCACCGATACAGTGACTCCTCGAGCCGCTCACGATCGGATTCGCGTATGGTGCTTGTACAGTGAGAGATTGTTATTGCAGTTCGAAGTAAAAAATACGAATGTTTAAATACAGCACGATTGACATTAAGGTATACAATATAGTATTTAAGAAACAAATTGGTGAGGAGGGCAGGATGAGATCGCAGCTCTGTTAAAGGAAACGTTAACTCTATATATTGTAGAATTTCTAGAACAAAAGCTTTTATCATATCATTTTTTAATTTTGCGCTGTTCGGTTATGACTTGCGTAGACTCTTTGAATTTTTCCTGAAATTAAGTAATTCCGAAATCGAATCGACTAGCGTTCAGTATATGTGGAATTCTTTGGAGCTCTGCAACAGCCTTGTTGTATGTCCACTGATCGATTCCAAGTACAATCCTGCGGGTTGGCTTTATTTAGCGCTGTGTTAAAGCATCGTTTCAGGCCCGATCGAGCGGCGCTCGAGGTCCGCTCGAGCGCCGTTCGATAAGTTCGAATTTCGCTCGAACCAATAAATATGACTCGAATCTTACATCGGTCGACTCGAGCTGGGCCCGGTATGCATCGATGACCACCGAGCACACCCGAGCGTACCCGAGCCTTCGTTTCCGATCGATATTTACTCGGTCGGCTCGATACCCAAAAGTTTTCTACGTTACCGACTCTCGCACTGAGCG